>WSXT02127448.1:0-10790 GCA_011762715.2 Neuroterus valhalla
CTCGGACCACCAATTTCGATGTCCTGTATTTCCACATAATCTTGGTTCATAACCTGCTAGGTTGGTAACCCGTCGAGGAGGGGTTTTGGTCGGTGGGCGCACCAAGCAAGTCCGACACTACCTAATTCTTCCTAGGTGTTCTTTGAAAACTTTCCCTCCTTGACCTCTTAAAAAAAACCTCAGCACCAGTAGGACGATGACAGTCCTTGAGGTACCACCTTGTTACTTACGATGACAACGCTCTCCCTGAAGCCTCTAGGAATCTGAGAGAAATCATTTCACGAAGTAATACCTTTTATATGTAAATTTTTTCTCCTCATCAAACATCCTCAACAAAAACAGCTTTTCTCATAGCATAATTCTACTTGTCCTTTACAAGACTGTAGAACATGATAACGAAGCGTTTGCCCACAAGCGTCGGTCGACTTTACAGCCAGTGATCTACACATCACCGACTCCCCTGTTGGCCATCGCTACTAGCAGCCACTGAACAACTAGGTACCGGCACCAACGGGAACTACTTGGAGAAGGAGAAACTAAGGATAAGGTGCAGCTTTCGGGCGAATTAAGGCCTCCTGCAAGGTCCTTCTGCGCCACTGACACTGACCAGTCCGACCACACTCTCCTTTCCTGCGTAGTGCTCCTTTCAGAAACCTGCAGTATCTGCCAGGAATCAAGAGCATCCGCCGGCACCTCCCAAGTCTGTCGGGAATTCGTCAACACCGGACGGCAATGTACCATCTGAGAATACCCCACATGGCCAAAAACAGGTGGCAGAGGCATCGCTGTCACCGTGTACTGGAAGTCAGGCCGTATCTAGGTCCTTCATCAGTAAACTCTACATCGTCACGTGCACACCACGTTTTAACTAAAGAAGAAGTGTAGTTATGTAGGAATGCAATTATTATATCATTAGTCCAAGTACCCATCGAGGTAAGCATAACTCGTTTGATTCGGTTTTTGAATGAGGGGAAAGACGGGGTAAGTTTTGTATCTGCATTCATAACGTGAAACCTATTGATTATGAGTTCAGTATGTATTGTAAACGGAGGAGCACTATCCCCATGCAGTCTGATCTATGGGATAACAGAACATAAACCCTCATAAAGTGGTGAGAACAAGAATTGAATTTGGCGAAAGACCAGATTGTTACAGGAGTTTTACCAGCATCAAATGTCTGACTCGGTACTCTATGTCAAAATACATGAGGACGCACTGCTCCGTCCCGCCGGACAGACCATTCCTTTCCTGAAGCCCGTCTGGTTGTGTGGAATACTTCCCCTTCCTTCCACCTGTCTTTCTAACTTTTTCCTAAGTACTTCTGAATATATTGTTTATCCCATCAACATGAGTGCAATTCCTCTATATTCCTCTACCTTCCTACCGTCTACTCTCTTCAACAACGGCACCACTAGTCCTATCAATTGCCTCATTCCCCTCTTCTCGGCTAATCTCATTCTCTCCTTCCTTTTTCGCACTCTGTTACTTTTCTCTCTTCATCCCTTATCCTCTGTTCCTCCCCTCCCAGCAAACCTTTGAAGTATCTTGTCCACTCTTTCATTTTATCTCTTCATTTACGCTCTTTCTTTTTCCTCTTTTCCTATTTATTACCTCCCACTTCTTCCTGTACTGCTTCCTCTACCTTTTTCATGTATATTCCCTTCTCTTCATGCTTTTTTTTCGTTGAACATTTTCCCATATTCTCGTTTAGTTTTATTGCACTCACTCTTGTCTATCTCTCCTCTCCTCCATCGACTTACGCATTCCTTCATTCTCTCTTTACCATCCTTACACTCGTGATCTCACCATCCTCTTTTCACCCTTTCTTCCCCTCTTTTTGGTCTTACTCCTTTTCTCACCTTCTCAATCGCTCCTTTTATTCTTTCTGATATTCCGTCCACTACTCCGCCCTCTCTTCCCCTTTAATTCTGTTCCCTCTTTTTTCCTCTGAATTCTCTCAATTTGTCTTCTTCGCAACGGCCCATATTCATCTTCCTTTCCTTTGTCTCTTCCTTCTTTCCTCTAAATAGGAATCTATAGTTCTAGGAAATTTTAATTGCTTCAGGTGGTTCTCATGAAAGAGATACGTTTCAGAACGCCATGCGGGTGCGTTCTCACAAGGCTCGCAAGTTTGAGCGCGCCCAGGGCGCACGTCTTTCTGTTGAATATCGCTTCTTTGTACTTCTCTACTGCCTTTCGTTTCTTATATAGGTTGTATCATTTTTCAATAAATTAATTTTTTTCCTTTTTTATCAAACTTTCTACGATCAAAATGGAAACTACGCGTTCCTTCATAAATGATTGATAACAAATTCCCAGACCTTTTTTCCTGCGAACAGCTTTTGTTTATCAATATCCTCTCTTACCTCACATGATTTTTTCGAGAATGCGTTATTAATTCATTTCCAAAGCTTTTCCCCGACTTGAATGAAAAAGACATATCCTAATAAATATCAACCGATTACCCATTTGCAGATCTGCGTCGTATATATATATGCAAATGAAATCCTTGAATTTGCGTGACATGTGGAACAAGAATATTCATTATTGCAGCAGAGTGATAAAATACAAACGTCTTAGAGCAATAAAATGCTCCCGAATAGACTATCGTCAAAGCAGTAGCATTATTCATAAGGACAAATGAGATATGTGAAATATTTACACTTCAGTCACGAACTTTTCTGAACGCTGATATCCTCTGTCAAGAGAAAATGAGAGTCTTGGGAATTTTGGTGTCTGCTCTAGCGGTTCTTGTTATTTCTATTGGTAAATATGCCATTTTTTATCGATAAGTTTCGAATTGTAGCCTAATCACTGCTGTTGATTGATTTCTCATATAATTTTAATCAACTTTGCGTCAGTATTCTGCTTACTGTAATTGATTGATTTAATGTGTCCCCTGAGGGTTTACATTTTCTTCGAACCTTTCTGCCATTCCTTTACACACCCTACCACTACTTCAGTAGTAAGTAAGGGAGACATACAGCTTAAGGTGGGTTCTGAACCACCAATATTCTGCTAACACTTTAATCAGTTTCGTAATATTTTGTGCATAAAGTTCAGAAACTGTTTACCAAGGGGTGATCATTTGTTGGGTTAGCAGATGATCCCTCCAACCCTGAACTTTATATAATTTGTATCACATCGATTTTACTTTCGTAATTGACTCGATGTCAATGATAATGCCTTTGATCCTTTCCAACAACGAAGAAGAAAAATCGTAATTTTGCATTCGTATTTTCTAGTTAAAATGTCCTAAGAATCTGTAAGAATGGCATATTTTTGAACAGGATTTTTCCTTCAAATCAAATATATGAATTATCCTGAATTATCATAAGTCGTTCTCGTAACTTCTAAACCAACATCGCGACAAAAAATCTCTCAGTAGTATTTTCTTGCTGGCCTTGGAAGCTCTCGTCAGATTTAAAAAATAGACTTCAATAATAATCATTCAAGGCGATGAAGACTGTCGAGAAAATATTTTTGCTGAACTCATTATATTGTCCAAATAGGAATCTCACTTGAGTCTAACTAAACCACAAATTTTTCTTCAGCTTGTAAACGGGTCCAAACAAAATGAAACATTTCGATTAATTTCCAAATTCGAAGCTGTAGGACGTCTACACTAAAAACGAAAACTTTAATCTTTACCCTTATTTTAGGGTTAAGTTTATCTGTAGAAGAATGAACTTTTTGTAGTAAGGTTTACCATAACATTAAGTATGGCTTCCATGTCAGCTTTTATGTATTTTCTTTTTTTCGATCCGACTCTGTTGATATTTCAGGAATTATCTATGTTAATTTGTCTATTTAGGACATGGCAAATTTTTGGGATTCAATCAAATATTATAAATATTCCAAAAGACTGTACAACTTTACCAAAAATTTGAGGAAATTGAAGCTTCGAAAATTTGTGGAAATCAACAAAGATCTTCCGAAATCTAGACTGCAGGAACTGCTAGATTGAAACTTCTCAGTTAGCATCGCAAACCGATCATGGCTTCTTTGGTTCTATATCTGTTTTCATATTTTCCTACTTTCCAGCTCTCCTATATTTGACTGATGATTGGTAGGACTGACGTTATGAATAACCTGAAAAGAAGAAAAAGGGATGGAAGATTGGAAAGGCAGAGAATCTGCTCGGACCTTTGTAGGAAGCAGATACTTAATCGTATGATCTCTGAGGAGTTGGTCTAAATATAAATGAAAGAGAAAACAGTATTTTCGAAAGTGTGAATTTGTTTTTATATTGTATTGAATGAAAGTGAGAATCAGAAGAACATTTTTCATAGCGTGCTGTGCTTCTTTCAATGATAACATTAAAGGTGTGAAAGATTCCTTCTGGAACTCTTCTTTGACATCCTTTATCGTTGCGATGCTGGAAAAAGAATCATCCTACTCAGAGACATGGGTGGTTGGGTCGTTGTTCAACGCAAACGTAAAGCCAGGGTACTTGGTCACTATAAAGACCAGAAAACGAATAGTAACGTGGAAGAATTGATGAGCTTGTGCTTAGAAAAAGCTTCGTTCATTACAAACACCTGAATAAGGCATAAAAGAAAACTGCTGTCCCAAGGAAAAACTCAGTAAGTGATATTTGCCATAGAGGTTATTCTCTCATGTAGATATGACTAAAAATAGTCACTATGGAAAAAGTCATTTTTCAGGTTCTTCTCTGGGACGGCTGGACACACAAATCCGCTTGGTGAAAAGACGACATTCACACTATGATCGACCTTTTCGCAGCGGATGCGAGAAAAAGAGGTTTGTTAGGAGATCAGAGAGTATCAAGAGCCTATGAATGTGGAACGTATCACATCCTCGCAATTTTGAAAATGAAATTCGGTTAAGGATGAAGACAAAGAGAGAATTCTTATGAGGTTGAAGCAGACGCCAGTTGGGACAACGAATTGACAGAAGCTCGCAGTTCTATGAAAAACACGATAACGAACTGGCAAAACAATTGAAGTTTTTTGATGGAACGATCTACTTGATGATGAACTGCTTAATTTATACAATGCGAGTACTGTCCCTAATCGCAGCAGTTACAGGACGCGCTCGCATACTCTGTGGTGCCAGAAACACTTAGAGAACTGCTGGAACAAGGCTTCCCTCAAGAGATGATGGCAATTTTAGGCTAACGAGAAATATTAACATTCAGTTTCCTCCAAAGCCTCATGATCTGACTGAAATCGATGCTACCATTCGTGAGGATCTCTCGGAGGATTTCAACTTTTGGACCATCACTCGTTCAGTTAGGACGAACTACTGTACTCCTACCAAGGAAAGCGACTTGTCCAACCCACGCACAGTGGTCTGAAACGGCAAAAAAGCTGGCCAAAATTCGGAAATCGAAGATCTTTTTATCCCAATCTGATGATACTAATTCATTTAGAATGTGGTGCACCTTAACGTGAAAAAGATAGAGCGCTTCTTTACCTGCATGTATGTTGGGAACGCTCTCAAGTCAGCTGCTCGAGTGGTCGTGAAAAGTTTGCTCCGAAACGTCAAAATGAACACCATATTCCAAACGCTGTTACAGTTCCCTGAAGACTGCAATTTGTGCGCGCAACATGGAAAATGCAGCTGCAGGTTTGTTGAAAGACTTTTTAATGTTATTTTAGAATTGAAAATACACAATGTGCTATATGTCAGGCCTAGAAAATTTTCTCCGAAACGGGTGGAAAAGTTCAACGAACGCCGAAAAAGTTCCCTACACTTCCAGTTCAACTCGGTTCACCTGTAATGGACATTCCATAACTTAGGGATAAGTATGCAGATAAGGAATATCCAAAAACTGTGTACCCCTACGTACCCCCCGCATAACAATGAAATTATTTCGTGAGCGTGTTTGCGTGCACGTTTACAGTCCCCGAAGGAACGTGCCTCCGCATTACATATACTTTTCCCAATCAAACACGGTAAAAAATAAATATATAGGGGTTTTTTGAGGTCAAGAAATTCGAACCTGCGGTCAAAATTGGAAAAAAAAGATGGCGGAGTCAAAATGGCGGACCGGGTTTGAAAAAAGGCACAGGACATTCGCGAAAGTTTGTAATAGTGAGTTTTTGAGGTCAAGGAATTCGAATCTGCAATCAAAATTTCAAAAAACAAGATGTCGGAGTCGAAATGGCGGACCGGTTTCCAAAAAAGTCATATGACACTCGCGAAAATTTGTACACAGGGGTTTTTGACGTCGAGAAATTCGAATCTGTGGTTACAACTTGAAAAAACTAGATTTTTTTTCTGTACACGATGCATACTTTCATCATTATTGGTAGCTGTCGTAGAGTGTCGTATGTGTCGAATCCTGCATATTACTTCCAAATCTGATTCTTAAGTCAAATTGTGTTTTTATTACAGATTTGCGGCTATCAGAAATGACGTGCAACCAGAAAGAGATATTCGAGGCATTTCGCGAGTGTCGTGTGACTTTTTTTTAAATCGGTCCGCCATTTCGACTCTGCCATCTTTTTCTCCTAGATTTTGACAGTAAATTCGAATTCCTCAACCTTAAAATCCCCTGAGTACGAATTTTCGCGAATGTCGTGTGACTTTTAAAGAAACTGGTCCGCCATTTTGCATCCGGCATCTTGTTTTTTGGAATTCCGACTGCATATTTGGATTCACCGACCTCGAAAACTATGAGGGAGATATTTTAGAGTCATTCTATGAGCGATTCTAATTTGGCCAGCTTTTCTGCCGTTTCAGACGACTGTGCCACGGAACTGCAGGCCAATAACTTGTCAAAACAGGTTGAATAAGATCTTTACAGCTATACTGAATGACAGCATTGTTCGAATCATTGGACTTGTATGGAGTGAGATATACGAACAGCGAGAATCGGTAAGAGGCGCAGCAGGCTGTTGGAAAACCTGATGATTGACAGGAGTGTCTGCAAAGACTTTGCGAACCACAAACGCAATCTGTGATTGATGAGCAGAAAGCTCTTGATTCTACTTTCCATGCATATAGAAAATAATGCCTCCCTTAGGGTGATGCAATGAGCCCTCTACTCTTCCGCATCATACTATTGCCACTATCTGTCGCACTTTATGATTCTCATGGGCACCTCTGTAGCGGAACTAATGTTCGTGAGAATAAGATCACTCATATATTTTGTATGGATCACTTTCAGATCTATGCTTCTGAGAAAAGAGCATCTCGGGGATGCTTTATCTGTCATCGGGAGGTACACAAGAGAAGTCATTATAGACTTTAGATTATATACGCGTGCCAATAGTCATTTGAAACGTGGACAAATAGCAGGTAAAAATGAGGACTCTGAGCTTGTGGACGGAAGTAATATCAGACACGTTCGCGCTGGAGAGACCTTAAAATACCTGGGCGTACCTGAGAGCCACATTTAGGATACAACATCAGTAAAAGGGATTTCCGAAGTAGATACAAACACCCTCTCCTACGCAACCCTTCTTCCCGGCTTAAGTCTCTCCATTTCACTATGCGCAAGTTAATGCATATGAAGAAGAGCTGGCATATCAACTTGTCCGTTCTGCGGACATCACAAGTGAAGATAGTGCATTACTCCAAGGGGGACAGAGTCTATTTTTAAAAATGAGGAGTACTGAATCCGCTGGAACTACAACTCTTCGACAATAGTTCCTATCCAACACACGAGACCCGACGTCTTGCCGGCCAACTACAACATCAAAGGCCAGGATACCAAGAAAAAGGAGAGTTTCAAAGATCTCAGAGAACACCTCTAGTGATCTCACCAAGGATATTTTATCAAAATAATTGTTCGTATCATCGGTGCTCTTAGAGGTGTGATGCCTCTACCTCTTAGTAAACTTGAAGCCATACCCGTATGCCAAAAATGTGCCGCGGCACTTGCCAGATGGATGCAGAGAGCAGGCTTTTTCGGTTCGCTCCGTGTCCTTCAGACAGATGGGGGTTTCGCTGGCCCTCCATTGTGATTTCAGCGTGCATGTGGTCACTTATCTTACGGTTGTGGAATGTAACAATAACTCACATTCATTAATCGCCATTTTACTGGTAGCTTGTGCCATTCCCCTGAATGACAGTTGCTCCCGGGAGGACCCTGCGGTCGGTATTCAACCAATGTTCTATATATATTCGGTTAATTTCACTTGGGATCGGACTGGCAGGCCTATGGAAAAGCCACTCTACGCGTCATCAGGCTGCGGATACAGGGTCCTTCGGTCAAGGTTTTTTGCTATATACGGTTGCGTAACCATGTGAGCAGTCGCAGACAATCTTCTTGTGGACTCTTCAAGGGCGGAAAACTCCTTCCCTAGCTACCAGCGGGAACAACCATGAAAATTAAAAACTCAAATCTTCTCGTGAGTGCAGTTCACTTGATCGAGCGCCCAGAGCACCCGACAATGGTTCAGCTAGCATTGATGATCGTACCTGAGTTCAGAGTTCTGAAATAAATAAAAACATGATAACGAATCGGATGGACCATCGACTTTTCTAATGAATGGATCGACTCTATCTTGACCTTCTAAGTTGCTATCATGCTACTATTATCCCTAATCGCAGAGTTTACATAGCACACCTGCACACTCTGTGGAGCCGACGACACCCAGAGCTCCAGCACTATTCACAGGAAGTGTGACTTAACCGTGCAGTCATACTTCCGCAAATGTGAGATGTACGCGGAAGGCTTCACTAACTTCTACGAAAAACGCGCTGCAGACAAAAATCAGGGAGCATCATTGCAAATAATTGCTAAAACGAAGGATCCTCCAAGAGATGATGACAATCTTAGGATGAGGAGGAGCATTAAGATTTACACTTTCATCTAAGCCCAATGATCTAGTTAGTTAGATCTAGCTCGATAACTTAGTAAAATGATGAAATCCACAGGGTCCACAGGGCTGTTAACGGAAAAGAGGAACAAAGGTAATACAGAAATATATCATACGACCTGGTCGTAGATATAAAAGAAGAATTAATATCGACAGCATCATATGCTTAACAATAGCTAAAATCACTGCTGTGTAAATATGCACATTGACTTGTAGGTTCTGAGGTTAATACATTGACGTTATTTTACAAAGCTGCTTGGTGATTTATAACTCAATCTTATATTCTTCATGATACGTGACGTCCAAAACATAAGCTCCATACCAGGATCACGAATTTCTACGTAATCAGTTACCTCATATCTTACAAGAGGGAATGAGGGTAATTTTTACTCTGATCTCGGCTTCACTGGTTCTATTTGATTATATTGGTTAATATATGTATTTAACTAGTTTTCAAACTGTCACTTGACTACAGCATATATATATTTCTCATTTATCGTTTACATCAAGATGTTTTTTTTCGAGAAGAGTCTTACTACTCGATGATTCTTTCTTAAAAATTTTATTTCAATGTTCAGAGCGTTTTTGCAGCCGGTTCTTTATTCTTCCTTCAATATTGCTCTTGTGATCTTGGTTAGCTGCTATTTATTCCTGAAAAACATATTGTTTTGATTTTATGAAACAGCAACTTCAAAAAAATTATCATGATAAGAAATTATCCAGAGGAAAAATATACCATTATTGTTAGGACATCTTGTATCATATGTATATTTTGAAAAACCACAATACTAATTTTATGAAAAACTTTTGTGCGTATGTGTACCGATGTTCTGAAATATACACAGCTTTCATGGAGAATTAGATGATCTTTTTGATTGCCTCAATAACACTGTCAAAATCTTATATAAAATTTTTAGATGATACCTCATTATCATCGTTATCATCCAATTCGAAGTCATTAATACCCAAAAACATGGCGACAGCTTCTGGATCAAAGCTTTTTTTTGCCTTCGAACATTTTCAGCTTGTAAATTTTCTTTAAAAAATTCGAAACTGTTCATTCTTGTACATGACACTTCTGCAGTAACTGATCCTATAAAATAACAACTATTTATACAAAATTCAGCAACAAAAATTTATCCAATGACTCATGAGACTGATTTTCAGCGTGATGGTAATCTCACCTCACGCTCCGCTCTCGGTTATGAATTTACCTCGCGCTGCGCGCTCGGCCTTTGTACCTCCCTACAGTTTTATAAAGAGCTTGTGAACTTAGAAGCGAAATGTCCACTACTTTAATTTGATGATTTGTGAAAGCTTCTCCGGCTTTAACGAATACATTCTCATCGCGCGTCTCTTGCTGCGCACTCGATCACATTTTGTCCAAAGCGGTTGAGAAGTTTTGTTGCCTAATTTTTTTCACATGTTGTGTAGTTTTTCTATAAATTAAATTTTTAATTTCATTTTTTACGATTCAAACAAAAACTACGCGTCCAATGGGAAAAATTATAACAAATTTACAGATATTCTATTGCGTCGAATAACTTTTCTCTATCAATCTTCAATGTTAGCCTTAGTCAATTTTTCAAAAATTTTATTATTTCATTTTTATAGTTATTTTTCCTGATTGAAATGGATTCGTTTTATGGTTTTTTTTTAAAAATGAAGCAGAAACTACTTGTCCTGTCAAGAAAATAGTTTTACCAAATTTGTAGATCCTTTTACGGTGCGCCAGTTTAGTTCATTTATATATTCCCGCAGCTTGCATAGTTTGACCGAAAAATGAATCTTTCTATTTTTCATTATTTTTTGTGCAGCCAAAATTTGAATTTTCTTTTTTTCGATAGACTCGAAAAGTTGTAAAGATCATTCTGGAGGGCTCCCAAAAAGAAACATTTTTTTTTCTCCAACCTTTTCCTCATATTTTGCGTGGTTTGGCTAAAATTTCTCATTTTCTTTTATATTTTCGAGTTTTGAAAATTCCACAACTCTGAC
>WSXT02127459.1:0-10790 GCA_011762715.2 Neuroterus valhalla
GAATAATCGTCAATTTCGTTCATTTTTTTCGGGCGTATAATGTCTAAATTCCACGCGATTGTGGGACAAAACAATTTCTACCCACTTCGAAAACCAAACGCTTATCTTATCAGCGGTATTTCTCCGAGAAAATATACAAGACTTTCTTTACGCTTCTGTTCCTGATAGTGCATTTTTCATGTCCTGGGGTAGCTTTATTTTCCACAGAGAAGATGAAGTTTCGCAGGTAAAGCTTGGGAGAACTGTCTTTTTATACCGCCCGTAAAACTGTCACTCAACATGTTGTACCTCAGTACTTTGACAGAAAAAGAATTTTCCGAAAGTTTTTATTTAAAAAAAGTCTCTCTTTGATTCGGAGCTACAAGAAAAATCTCATTAGAGATCTTGCGATCAACTATAATCTGGAAATATGGGTTCACTGGTGCTGAAACTGCTCCCTCGATCGGGCCTGTATAGGGCGTAAAATCTGCATTGTGATACGATGCGATAAATTCATTGGAATCAGGATTTCCAATTTTGTAGACGGTCGATGAGCTTTCCTCGATTACTTTATAGGGTCCATCCCTTTCTGGTTCTAATTTTTGAGTGTTGCCTTTGGATGCCTTACTGAGCACACGTGATCTAACCATAATTAGATCCCCTACTTTATACTCAGGGACGTCATTTCTCTTTTGATCGGCGTATTTCTTTCTCCAATCTTGTTTGTTCTCGTGCACTTCTCTTACATCCTTTATGACATCTGCAATCTTCATTAGGTATGGTGTGACCTCAGAAACGAAATTTTCTCCGAACATTCGGTATGAACCGTCGAAACCACGTGCACGTCTGAAGAAACGTACGTAAATCTGTCAAATTTCTAGGCGGTGGCATGTTCAAAATTGCTGCCACTTTGTCCGGATCTGCCAGGATGCCCTCTTGTGTGATTATATGCCCAAGATATTTGATCCTGGTACAAGCAAAGACACATTTTTTTCTCTTTGCTCTGAGTTTGAATTTTCTCGAGCGATCAAAAACTTTTGACAAATCGGACAAGTGATCATCGAACGAGACGGATAACACGATCATATCATCAAGATATTCGAACACTGACACATCTGTCAAACCACTCCGGAAACGATCTGTTAAGCGTTGAAACGTTGCTCCAGAGTTTTTAAGGCCAAAAGGCATTTTTTTTAATCAAAATATGCCAAAAGGTGACGTGAAGGCCGTTTTATCTCGATCTTCAAGCCTGACAGCGACTTGCCAGTATCCATTTCTTAGATCAGTTGTTGACATAAAATATGTCTTCTTAGCATTATGTGGAAGTTCTTCTATTCTTGGCATGGAGTACTTGTCACTCGTCGTGATCGCATTTAATTTTCTGTAGTACACACATACTCTGACTCCAGAATCTTTTTTGGGAACTAAGACTACCTGAGCAGCCCATGGTTACTCACATTCTTCGATGACGTCATTTTCTTGCATGGGTATCAATTCTTTGGCAAGTAGTGCTTTCTTTTGCGTAGACATCTTACTAGGTGGTGTGGCGACAGGGGGGTGATCTCCAGTATCTATTCGGTGTTCTGCATAAGGCGTTGGTTCTCCCCCTGTTGCGAAAATGTCCTCGTTGTCGGATAGGAATTTTTCAATTCTTATTCGTTGATCAGGGTTTAGACTGCTTCCTTCATCGCTCCGCAGAGTGTTTACAAAAATCACGTGTACGTTGCCCATTGATGCTGAGATGTCTTCATACTGTAACTCGTGTTCAGTTTGGTCTCCTAAAAATTGCCAAATTCGTTGAGGCGCATTCATTATTATTTCAGCATCTTCAAGAAAATCTATTCCCAACAAAGTAACTGAATATTGTGCTTCGGGGAAAATGATGAACGTTGTTGGTATTTCTCTATCCATTAGTGTCACATTCACTTTGGCGGTTAGTATGTCTCTATTTCTCTCCTCTCCGTCAGGAAGTCCTAGCTTCATTGATACTTTTCCGAATTCTTGTCCTTCCTTGATTAGAAGTTGGTATAGGCTATATCCTGCTACACTATTTCCGGCGCAAGAGTCCAGAAATCCTGTTCCGTGCGATCCTAAGATTTAAATAGGAACCTTGAGCCTAGCACAAGACATTGTTTCGTTATTCATGCTATCAAGAGTACAAAACTCTAAATTTGTAGAGACCGATTTAATTTCTGTGTTCTTATTACACTTCGGACAATTTCTTTGAACATAACCGCGTTTCTCACATCCGAAACACTTGATAGTTGGTTTTATTAGAGGTTGTGTTGTTGATTTACTATTCTCCACAGATTTCGCGTCCGATTTATTTCCAATTTTTGCTGAAACATTCTCCTTTCCGAGTTTCTTCTTCAAACGTCTGCATTCCTCTGTAGCGTGGACAAATACTTTGCGAAATCTGCACTTTTTTGAGTTTGGCTCTGAAGAACCAGCATCCGATGCAGCAGGCTTCTTATCAAGTGACTCCATGTAGTTTTCTTCTACTTTTCGGGCGAGTTCTACCAATTCTGTAAAATTATTTACCTTTTCCCGAGGTACTTCTTTTCGAATGCGATGTAAAAGCAACCCGTACACCATATCGACTGGAACTGCTTCCGTTAACGTATTTTCCGGCAAATCAGCTAACAACGCGCGGGATTTGCAAATGAATAAATCGGTCGACATATTTTCGTCTTGATCCCGGGCAAAGAGTTCGCGATACATACGATAAGCAGGCTTCTTTACACCGAAAGTATTTTTCAACAAAGTTTTAACTTCTTCCCACGTATTTACCGAACTTTTTACGCCTTGCCACCAAGTGGCCGCGAATCCATTAAGAAGCGTTGGTATGCCTTTCGAAGCATTTTCATCTGAAATATTTGTACCCTCTTTGTATATTTCTATCGCATCGATAAACGCTTCCACGGCGGAATCTCTATCACCGTCAAATCGTGATAAGCACTTGAAGAAATTTTCCTGATGAGGCATAGCAGCGACTGCGGCAGGTTGCGCTACCGCTTGTGCGCCCTCGAGTCGGAGAGACTCCTTGATATTCTAGATGAATTCCTTGAATTGCTCCGGTGTGAAAGATATGGCCATTTTGGTTTTCTTCCGATTATTCTTGGCTTGAGATCGAGTCTGTGGTCCTGACGGACTCGTATTGTGTTGATGAGACGTCGTTTCGTTTTTGGAGAGTTTTCTGTAATGTAGAGAAAGAAATTGTAGCAATGTGCCACGACCACAATTTTCACAACATGGCATCCATGCTGGCGACACTGTAATCCTCTATGAAACATTCTGCACTTTTCGAATAATCACGATTCACTGTTCCCTCTAGCACTTTACTATTAAAACACAAAACTCGCGACGTATTTTCACGCGTTCACTCTCGACGTATTTTCACGCGTTCACTCCCGACGTATTTTTACGCGTTTACTCGCGCTTTTACGACTTGACTTTCTTCAGCTAGGCCCGAGTTGAGCGCCAATGTAAGAAGTTCCTATCCGCAGTTTTGGAAGTGAGAAGAAGAAAGAAAGTTCCGATTAAGATAAACCAATTCCGTTATTTTATTTTCAAGTACTGGAAATAAACCGTGAACTGTTTAGTTGACTTTTTAAATAGAAGCCAATAATGTAGTGACAAGTGGTATAAAACGAATCGTGTTAATAGAAAAAATGATTTACGTATCGATTAAAGATATTTGACGACATTCGACTAACTTACTCGTTGTCCGACGTCCTTGATCATATGCGCAAAAATCCCAGCGCACCTCCCCTTTCCAGGGATGTATTATGTTTCTCGTCTCCCCCTATTCATTGTGTTACATGCTTCATTTTCTTGAAATTCTGCGAGTATCAATTTACCACAAAAATAATTAGGTCATAAAAGTTTTTGTTTCAGTTTATCATTAAATATTCACTTTCGGAAAAAAAATTCGTTCAAATCGCGTGAGTTATTTCATAGGTTTTCTTGAGAAAAATTTTGTGTCTTATTGCTAATGTCTTATTTTCTAATCCTTCAAAATGTGTTGATATATTCTAAATTTTCAAATAATTATTCTGCGTCTTAAATATTATCAACAGCATATCTATAGCAGCGTAAAATTATTGAACAAATATAACTCAAAGATAAGCACCAGATCATTTTTTGGACAAAAATTTACATAAATATAGTAAAATAAGATGCATGACTTTCGACAGTGCTGGATTTACAATAGGGGCCCTCAGGGCTCAGGCCCAAGGCGGCAAGCTTTTGGTAAAGATCATTTCCGAGTGAACACTTTCAACGTCATTCTTGAAACCTCGATTCTGAATGAAGAAAGAGATGCGCAGAATATGAAGGAATTGATGAAAAGTTCTCAGTTATTCCTCAGTTTGGCTATTTAAGTCCCAGTGAAATTCGTTAGAAGTCAAAACATTTGAGAAACATTCATTCTTCAGACCTCACGTGTTCATTGGATGACGAATTTGTGTACTTTTTCGCATTTTTCTCCGCTATAAAGACGGAACCTAATTCATCGTCTAACCTTTTGAAAATTTTGCGTAGAAACGACTTATATACTGAGTTTCCAAACGTAAGGTTAGAATATCGTATACACAGAAAGAATATGTCCCGTAAAAAGTGTAGAATCAGTCTAGGAGTCTTGGGCGGGTACCAAAATGTTGAAGATCTTGAAAGAATTTTGATAAAAGATTCCAAACTTTACAATGCTAAATGCAAAAGAGTCTTGTAATTCTCAATAATAGTATAGGAAAAAAAGATTTGTATTTACCATACAATATTTGAATAAGAAG
Organism: Neuroterus valhalla; assembly: GCA_011762715.2. NCBI lineage: Eukaryota > Metazoa > Arthropoda > Insecta > Hymenoptera > Cynipidae > Neuroterus > Neuroterus valhalla. Next base: position 4,770 of record WSXT02127459.1, read on the forward strand.
CCGAACCCAGTCCACAAATTCACAGTTCTGAATTAAAACAAATCTACCTGGAAATTATAAAAAGAATCAAATGAAATTCCTGACCATGACTCAGTCAAATTTTTCTTGAGCTAATTATACTTCTTTTCAAAGTTTATTCAAAGAATCACTCTTTGAATTAAAAGAAAAAATATTCATCCGCAAATCTCATAAAAAATTACTCACAGTACAAGCCGATTGAGTCCAAAAACGTTTATTATTCCGTAAATTTTCAAGAGTAAGAAAGAAGGTTAAAATAAATGCGATATCTTCATTCATAACAATCTAGATAGTTTTTTCCCTTCAAATTAACTAATTAAAAGAAGATGTTTCAATAAAAGAGTTTAATTTTTAAACCGAAAGGTGATACTTGAAAGAATGAATTTTTAACAAAGTAGTTTAGCTTACAGCCAATTCTTCAAGGAGAAAGAAAATTGATGAAAAATAATCTTCTCAATCTCATGCGGCACATCCTATTGAAAGTCTGGATGTGACGCATTCACAAGCACATTCTCATCGCGCGCTTCGCCTGCGGCTCGCTTGACTCGCAAGTTTGAGCGCGCCCAGGGCGCTCGTCTTTCAGATCTCGCGCTTCGCGCTCGATGGTAATTTCACCTCGCGATACGCGTTCGGTGTTTCTACCTCTCTATATTTGTATAAAAAGCTTGTGAAACTCGAGAGCAAATTGTCGACTACTTCCATTTTATTAGTGTAAATTATCTTTTGTCAAAGCACCTCTGGCTTCAACGAATACATTCTCATCGCGAGTCTCGTGCTGCGCACTCGATCAACGTTTGTCCAAAACGGTGGAGAAGTTTTGTTGCCTAATTTGTTTCACATGTTATGTAGTTTTTCTAGAAATTCAATTTCCTAATTTTGAATTTTATTTTTTACGATTGAAACAAAAACTACGCGTCCAATGAGAAAAATTATAACAAATTTGCAGATATTTTCCGAGTGAATAACAATTCTCCATCAATCCTCTGTTTTGGCCCTAGCCATTTTTTTCCAAAAATTTTACTGTTCCATTTTTATAGTTATTTTTCCTGATTGAAATGAAAACTACATATCCTGTTAAAGAAGATGATAACTGATTTGAAGATATTTTCCTGTTGAAGAACTTGTTTCTAGTTGATTTTACCTAAGCTAGTGTCAATTGTCCAGCATTTTTTTCATTTTTTATATGCTCTTTTATAAATGAAGCAAAAACTACTAGTCCTATCAAAAAGTTAATTTGACCAAATTTGTAGATCTTTTTTTGGTGCACAATTTTAGTTCATTTATATTCTACCAAACCTTACATAGTGTGACACAAAAATGAATCGTCCTATTTTTTACCATTTTTTGGGCGACCAAAATTTGAATTTTTGATTTCTTAAGAAAACTCGAAAAGTTGTGAAGATCATCCTGGAGGGCTCCGAAGAATTAACATTTTTTTTCTTCAAACTTTTTTTTATACCTTGCGTTGTTTGCGTAAACATTCTTATTTTCGTTTATATTTTCGAATTTTGAAAATGCCACAAGTCTGGAAATTTGGTTTTCATCAAAAAAGAACCATAAGGATAAATTGTTTCACTTTTGACCTACTACAAGAAACCCTACTTACAATTTTTGAGTCTTTGAAAAAAAAGCCCAAAAAATTTTTTAAATGCTCCTCCTCTTCTATTTTTGATCTAAAACAGCTGGTTATAAAACTCGACTTGTATTTTTGGTCCCTCAAAATGGTTGCCAAAGCACGATCGAATATGATCATTCTTTCGAAAGTTATCGAGTTCACAGATTATTTTTAATTATTTTTTGTGCGATCAAAAATTGAATTTTCGATTTTTTGAGAGAATTCCAAAAGTCGTATTCACAATCTTGTAGGGCTCCCAAGAAGAAACATTCTTGCTCTCTGACTTTTTTTTCAACCTTGCGTTGCTTGGCTGAAAATTATCATTTTCGTTTATGTTTTTGAATTTTGAAAATTCCACAACTCTAAAAATTTGGTTTTTATAAAAAGAGATCATGAGGATAAATTGTTTCACTTTTTACCTACTATAAGAAACCGTGCTTACAATTTTTGAGTCTTGGAAAAAAAGTCCAAAAAAATGCTCAGAATGTTCCCCCTCTTTGATTTTTCATCCATAATAGCTGGTTAACGAGTTTTACCTGTCTTTTTGGTTTCCCGAAATGTGTGCCAAAGGGCAATCCAATCCGATCATTCTTTCGAAAGTTATCGAGTACACAGATTACAGACTAGGGACAGACAGACAGAAAGACACCTACGTAGAAACCATTTTTTCTGACTCAGGGGGTCTCAAAACGTGGAGATTTCATCAAATCCACGAAAATCAATTTCCCCATGAAACCAATACCTTCTCATTCAGAATGCGAATGTAGAAAAGAGAATCGTCATCTACATCGATTAGACCAACTTTTAAACAAATTTTAACAACAATCGTTTCAATGAATCTCGTGTCCTTATTATATGCATCAATGAAGTCGATTATGTTTATAAAAACTCGAAACTACAGGAATAAATTTTCAACCAATAATTTTATGCAATCAAATGTAGATTTTCCACAAAATACATCAATTTCCAATCAAACAGATTAATTTTCAACTGACGAAGGAGAATTTCCAACCAGAAAAAATTTTTTTTGTTTAGAAAGAAATCAAAGTTTGCCTGATATGTTGAATTTTTAAGTCAGAAGGACTATTTTCCGACAAAATACTTGAATTTCTAACGAAGTTAATAAGTTTCCATCCGAAAATGAAAATTCCAAGCAAATATTATAAAAGTACACTTTTCAATACAAAACAAAAATCAAACCAAAAGTAGTTAAATTTCCCAAAAAAAAAGATGAATCGGAATTCGAGAAAATATTTTAGTTTTCAACCATAGAGACGAATTTTCAACCGAAGAAACTGAAATCCTCAACAAAATATATGAATTATCAGATAGTGAAATTTCTAAAAATATGTTCAAACTTTTAAACAAAGAGATGAATTCTTAAGCAATAAAAATTAATCTTCAACAAATAGAAAAATGGGTTTCAAAATTCGAATAATATTTAATATTGCAACGAGAAAAGTTTTGCTTTAAATCTAAATCATTTGACTGTATTCACAAAAGATGAATATTTTGTAGATTGCTTCAAATTTTAACCAGAAAAGATTTCATAGTCGGCAAAGAAAACAAATTACATCCATAATGTTGAATTTCCAACCAAAAAAGATTTCTCAGTCCAACAAGAAATTAAAAATCCGACTTAATTGTTGAACTTTCAATCAAATGTTTCTAAGAAAAGATTAATTTTTATCGAAAAATATATACTATTCTAACAGAAAAAAGTTTGATCTTGAATAAAAATCAGTTGAATTAGTACTCAAAAGACAAATGTTCAGTAGAAGTGATAATTTTTAACCAGGGAAGTTTTTTGTCAATGAAGAAAAAAATTCAATCGAAAATGTTGGATTTTCAGGCAAAAAGACGAGTTTGCAACGAAATATTAAAATTTTCGACAAATTAATCAAACTCCTAATTAAAAAAGGCTGGTTCTCGACGTATGATATAATAGTACTTTTAAATAATATAAATAAACTTCTCTGCCGCAAAATTCTAAATTTTCACAAAACTTATAAATTTCTAACCAAATAGATTAATCTTAAACTAAAAACGATGAATTTGCCTCAGAAGCAAGAACTTTTAACTTCATAGTTCAGATTTCAACGAAATATTTTCGTGTAAACAAAATTTTACTTTTTTATCTAAAATAATTAATGTAGTGAGTGTGTTTATGAAATTAATAATAAAAAAAAAATGGAAAATCATAAAATCCATGTTTAAAAATAGTGATTTTTAAACAAATTTGATTATTTATAACTTTTAGGCCTCCGATCGTAGTGAAATTTTAACACAATGTAGAAGGGACACTCTATTTCATCCTCAAAGAAGAAAAAATTGATAATTCTTACTCTGACAGTATTAAAAAAAAGTTTTGGTCGCGGGCGCCGCGTAAAAATTGTCGCCTCGAACGGCGCCCTCGTCGCATGCGGCTTACGCTACAAACGCGGCTGTTCATACTTATTTATTCGTACTCATACGGAAAATTTTTGATGCACGAATATGCCAAATAAGGGTATTTGTTTATGAAAATTTTTATAACAATGGCAAATGTTGTTTCATGGAATTCTCATGTGTAATATTCTTGTTCTCCAGATGAAAATAAATGATTCCACGGAAAAGAAAAACTTTCGATGCACAGATATGCCAAATAAGTAAATTTGTTCTTAAAAAATTGTTCTTAACAATAACAAATGTTGTTTTAATGAACTCTAATGTGTAATATCCTCGTTCGCTAGATAAAGATGAATGATTCCCAAGAAAAGAAAATTTTTCGAAGTATAGATATGCCACATAAGTGAATTTCTTTTTTTAAATTGTTTAAGCTATTAACTATTATTGTTATTTGGAGCTTGTACACAAGTGGAAATTGGTTCTCTATATTTTTACAACAAAATTCATGTGAGGAATACATACGAAATCCGAAAATACAACAGTTAACAGTTATATACATTAATTTGTTTATAACAATTAACAAAGTACAGGATATTTATCTATATTTTACATTTTTATTCGAAAAAAAAATAACTTTCATAATTCTACACCTTTGTGAAGAAATATTGATGAATAGGGCTAAGTAAATATCGCAAATGTAACCAATTGCAAATTCTAAGTTGAATGAAAAATAATTAAATAACAAATTCAAAAAAACGTGCAATTCTACGTTCAGGTACGATCCTTCACGATTATTTAAAGAAAAAAAAGCTCTGATCCTTTGAAAATTGAGGTTTCGGCTGATTTTCGACCCGAAAAAGTCTTTTTTTTCACTGTGCGTCGTTCGAGGCGACAATTGTCACGCGGCGCCCGCAACAAAAACTTTTTTTTTAATACTGTCTGTTTGAAATTCTACTACGATCGGAGCCCTAGAAGTTATGAATAATCTAATTTGTTCAAATAATTGTTATAAAAAAATTATAATTTTGCAAATTTAATTTAGGAAAAATTTTTTATTAGAAAGAGAAAACTCTCCATAACTGTCATATCAAATTTCATTCGAATATTGCAAACGAGTCGTAAGTTATTAATTTTTCTATTTAAGTTGCAAAAATAATTATTTTTATACATAATGAAAACGGAGCAGTTTTTTGGAAAACGGTTCAAAGTGTATTTTTGTAATGCTATTATGTACAGATTTTTTCAATTGTTGTCACGTTTTGAAAAATCACAAAAATTTCATGGGCACAGTTGACGTGGTCCGACTCAAATGTTATCGTGTTTACAAAAAAAACATATATGCAGGTGTGGTGTAGGAATAAAGAATATTTAATACGCGAACATGAAAAAAAAATCTGCCCGCTGCGCGGGCACATTCTCGTCGCGCGCAGCTCGCTTCGCTCGCAAGTTTGAGCGCGCCTACGGCGCGCGTCTTCCGGATCTCGCGCTTCGCGCACGATGGTAAACTCACCTCGCGCTCCGCGCTCGGTTGTGAATTTACCTCGCGGTACGCGCTCGGCCTTTGTACCTCCCTACAGTTTTTTATAGAGCTTGTGAACTTAAAAGCGAAATGTCCACTACTTGAATTTGATGATTGTGAATTCTCTTTTGTTGAAGCTTCTCCGGCTTCAACGAATACATTCTCATCGCGCGTTTCTTGCTGCGCACTCGATCAAAGTTTGTCCAAAGCGGTTAAGAAGTTTTGTTGCCTAATTTTTTTCACATGTTGTGTAATTTTTCTATAAATTCAATTTTTAATTTTATTTTTTACGATTCAAACCAAAACTACGCGTCCAATGGCAAAAATTATAATAAATTTACAGATATTCTATTGGATGAATAATTGTTCTCTATCAATCTTCAGTGTTATTTTTCCTGATTGAAATGAATTCATTTTATGGTTTTTTTATAAATGAAGCAGAAACTACTTGTCCTGTCAAAAAAATAGTTTTACCAAATTT
>WSXT02127470.1:0-10790 GCA_011762715.2 Neuroterus valhalla
TAGGTGTAGCTCCAATGTTAAATGCTCCCCCGTAGCCGCCATTATCGCAGCGCCCTTCCACCCGCGGTGGATGTTTTCATTAGCATTACGATTCGGGATTTCAGACATTCTTTTTTTGAATATTTTTGTTTTTTAATTGTTTTGTTCTGGAACTCTGAATTTGAACATTAAAGTAAGCTGGAAAAATGTGTTGAAACCCAGTAAATGCCAGATTGTGTGGACAAATTTTGTTTGAAAGTTTCCGTGTTCAAAAACCATTACAATCAGAAATTTTTGAATCTTAGAAGAAATTTAGAATTTCAAATCTCATACTAAAAATTGGATGAAATTCTTGATATTTAGGATTTCAAATTTGTAGTTCATTGAAAGTCGAATTGAATTATGAAAATGGAACATTTTATGTTTTCAAATTGGGACTTCTTTGAATACTGAAACTTAGTGATGGCTCTTAGAGTCTTAGATGTCAGTAATATAAGGAATTCCAAAGTATTAACTGTTGAAAAAGAAAAACATATATATATATATGTATACCGACAGTGTGTACGAGGATCGTTTATCAGAGGATTGCCGGCAACCTAGTGGATTGGTGCGAGTCGAGGCGGCGAGCCTAGAGAAGACCAGAAACGGAAATTCCACGGTGGCCTATATCACCGACAATGGCGGCACGACAAATCTCTAATCAGAATCCCATTATGACCAGCCAGGCGAGCATCGGTAGCTTCAGCTTGGATGTCGATCGATCTTCGTCCGACCGATCAGGTTGGCTATGCATTCTTGCGAAAACTTCACAAAGAAAAAGATATTCTTCAAAACTCGAGCAAGAAATTAAGAAAAAGATCATACAGGCAATAAGATTAATTTCATCAACTGTATAGGGCCATTATAGCCTAAAAAGTTGTTACTAGCTTACAAAATAATTGTATTTTGGGACAAATTAAGTCAATTTTAATGAATGATACTAAGATTTAAATGTTCGAATTGGGTATTACCACTAGCTCAACCCAGTTTGCTTCACTGAATCAACTTTTTTCTGCAACATCAAAAACATGCAATAAAATTTACGTAATGAGAGATTTGGTTCTGCAATAACTAAACTCAATCAATCATGAGGAATAGTAAGAATTGAAAAATCAGAGAGGTTTCCTACAGTAGTTTATTAAGATAATTATTATAGTGAATAAAAGCTGAAGCTGCTTGGTGTAGAAAGAATTGGAGTGTAAATAAGATTCGGTTTTTGATGATATTCCTTCGATATCAGGCAAATGATTCAATACCAAATTTGAAGTGATTCATTAATTCTTTTTTGAAAAAATTTATATTTCTGTTAGAAATATCTTAGGGAGGTTTTTAACTATTAGGTTCCATGATCAAATTCTCCGCTAACAACCCACCAATCGGTAACCTCTCACAGCTTTTGTGAATACTCCATTCAAATCGAGGCGAACCCCTTTACAATCGTACGTATGCCCCCCCCCCCTCTCCTCCCTCCCAACAATGACCAAATATCCGCGATGCATTCTCCGTTTGTGCGCGCATTGTAATTTTTCCTCCTTATTATTACTTAATGGTTTGAATTTTTGATAAACGAAAATCCAAACGAAAACTGTTATTTTCCAATTAGCCCCTTATAAAGGCGAACCTGTAAATATCGGGCCTCACAATTTGCATACCCTTATGTAGGTTGTAATTAAGTTGAATAAATTGCTAAAAATGTGGTTGGTGGGAAATGATAAATTTGATTGTATTTCATGTCTTCAATAATCAATCATAAATTTTATAATATGGAAGTTTATAAAGAATTTAGTAGGAAATCATAATTCTAATAGATCTTAAAATATCACTGACGACAGTAGCTGGGTAGTTCGACGCCGAGAATGGTTTCGGCAAGGGCCATTCAAAGTCAGTTATTGACTGACATGACTGACGGCGAGAGTCACGAAGACGAGGTCGAAAAGCCGCGAAACAATCTTCGTTAAATACGACCCTGGTGAGTTTGATATCACTTTTTGTTCCGACATAAGGTTGACTTCCTTAGAAAGCTATGCCAATATTCTGAAATTCGATATTTTTCTAGATTTTTGGGTGCTCTTTTTGGATGTTTATTTTGCCACCTCCTAGTTTTCCTACTTAGGACGCCATCTTTGCACACATGGCCTAGAAAATGAGTTTTTAGTACGAAAACTCATTCCTGCTTCGTTTCTTACCAAAAATAGTACGAGTGCTGCAATGTTGCTACTGACGTCGCAATATAAGGATTATAACGTCAAAGATGAGTTTTCGGATTTCTGTTTTATTATAAGGCAAAACTAGTTATGAAACAGTGTAAACTTTAATTTTTAATCATAGTGAACAAATAACATTTATAAAAAAAAACTAAGATAGTATTGTCTTTGATATTTAAATCTTAGATAAACCAATGAACGTGGAAATGAAAAATAATCCCGATGACTACTAGACCATTAAAAAGTTTTTAACCTAGAATAAACTTAAGAGTTACGTTTCGAGACCAGGCTGGTGCGAAAAAGTCGTACGAGGAGAATAATGTAAAAGAGCATTACTTCGAAGGTACAACATTGAGACCGATGCAAGATCAATGCCTGTATCGATTCTTTCACACAATATTTCCTAGGTAACACCGGTTCCTTCATATTCGTCATCACCCCTTTCTTTGGTTGAATGGACGAAGCTGTAGCTCACAGCCTACGATATCGTTACGCATCAGATTATCCATATGAAGAAAAGCTCGCATATCAACTTGTCTGTTTCGTGCTTATACAGTTTTGTCCTGGATCTTGACTTCAGAAGTGAGGAAAATTGCATTAATCCATATAAACTTCTCACACAATTGTCACAAAAATTTGAAAGGTAAGTCCTTACTGGTAGAGCTAAAATTTGCTTTCCTCAAATCAGCTTGATTTAATGCAGGCACAGACAATTTAATTTTCGCGTGCTAGGACGGTGTTATTCATTTCTATCTTAGACTACCGTGGCCGCATTTTGATTCAAGGAAACATCAGCTATATTCACGGAGCATGTGATTCACACTCTGAGCACAGTGGACACGCATTAACGGCGTATATGTACATCCACAATGCGGACATATGAGTGCTTCACTCTCATTTTTGTCGCTTTTATAATATTGAATGCGATTCTCTTTTGCCAAATGCTTCAAGGGAGATAAAGTAAATTGCTGAGAACGAGAAGTACAGAATTTGCTGAAACTACACGTAATTGACAACAGTCCCTGTTGATCGTTAGAAGTCTGACATCGTACTTCTTGTTTCCAAATTCAGAACTATGTTTGTGATCGAATTTTTGGCTCTGACTGACAGCAACACCTCATTCAAGGAGACTGAAAAGAAGGTAGGAGAAATATCGAGATTTTATGAGGGAGATGGAGTGACCCTACCCAAATTATTATGTTGAAATAATTTTATGTGGCATTCGTGCTCTCAGATGGCAGTCGCGAAACGGATGCAGAGAACGTTATTTCTTGGTCCTTTCGTGCCCTTAAGATAAACGAGGGTATCACGAGCCCCTTATTGTAATTCCATCGTACCATGTGGCCACCCATTCTACGGTCGTGAGGCGTGGTCATAGGTGTAATTACCCTTGGTTCTACTGGGAGGTATATTCATTTTCTTGAATGGCAGTCGTCTTCAGGAGAATCTGTGGCGGTTTTTTCGACAGTTTTCCAAATTATGTACATAAAATAATGGCTGAACAATCACCGCAGGGTTCTCCAGGGAGCAACTGTCATTCAGGGAAATGACGGAAGCTCCTAGTAGAGCCGCGGTCAACTAAACTTATGGCTCCGTCTCATAGCCGTGAGATGAGTGACCACATGCACGATGAAATCACCATGAAGGGCCAGCGAACCCTCATGTGCCTCTGAACCCGGAGCGATCCAGGAATAACCGCTCTCTGCATCCATCCGGCAAGTGCCATGGCATATCTCTGACACACGAGTAAGGTTTTCAAGTTACTAGCTAGTGACGGCGAGATCTTTGTACCTCTGCATTTTCTCGATTTCCTTGCCTCTCATGTTGCAGTCATCCGGGACCGAGAATCCGATCACGAGCATAGTTCGGTCACGTTCGTCAAGGAGCACGATGTCGGGTCGTCGTCGTCGAGCCCTGCATGAATAAGACAATCGATAGTATATGCCATAGGTGCTCAGGGAGTTCAAGAGACGCCCTGCACCTATCGCTGGAAACCTCTTGACGGAACATGCTTCTACGGTATGCTTATGTGGAAATCACACCGTCCTGACACGCGAAAATAAAACTCTCTGTTCCTGAATTGATCCTAGATAATTTGAGAAAAGCAAACGTTGACTCTTGTGACAAGGATTGATTTTTCACAATTTTGTAAAAGTTTCCGTGCATCACCTTGTCTTCATGTTGTTTCAGAAAGCTTTTAGCCTCCGCTTTCTTCACCTGTGCTTCGAGGAGTGAGGCATCTTGATGGAGTAATGCATTGTCCTCACCACTACTGATGTTGAAGTTCAGGCCAAGCGTTTCAGCGGCCTGCTCCGCGGCTTTGGAAGGAACGCTCCTTTCCTACTAATTTCGTGATTCCTGACCATTGCTAGGAGAGAATCTCTACCGTTCGCGATGATATGAATAGTGCTTAGAATAATGTGGTTGGATACGCATTGAAGATTAAGAAGTCCGCGTCCGCCTTCACGGCATGCGATGTATAAGCGCTGACCGGACAAGTTGATATGCATGCTTTTCTTCCTTTGCATCATCTTACGCGTAGTAATGTCAAGGGCCTTGAGCTCGTTCTTTGTCCATGGAACTACTCCAAACGAAGAGAGTAGAACTGGGACGGCAAACATGTTAGTCGCAGATATCTTCTTCAACGACGACAGGTTGGACGACCAAGTCCTTCGGAGCAGGTGCTTGTATCTGCTTTGGAGACCCTCCTTTACTGATGTTGTATCCTGAATGCGGCTCTTAGGCACACCCAGGTATATGTAGGTCTCTCCAGCGCTTAGCTGTCTAATAGCACTTCGGTCACCAAGCTCAGGGTCCCTATCTATACCTGCTATTCGTCAACGTTTCAGATGAATCTTGGCACACTTATCCAATTCAAAGTCCTTACCGATTTCTCGTGTGTACCTCCCGACGATACTAAGAGCATCGTCAAGGTGTCCTTTTCCAGAAGCATAGATTTTTAAGTGATCCATCTAAAATATTTGAGTGACCTTATGCTCACGAACATTAGTTCCGCCTCAGAGGTATCCACGAGAATCACGGAGTGCGAGGGATAGAGTCAATAGTGCGATGCAGGAGAGGAGAGGGCTCATGGCGTCACCCTAAAAGACACCACTCTGGAAACTGACAGGGTTGGTAGTCACAGGATGTTTCCCATAAGTGATAGTAGATCTGGTCTCCTAAAGAGGCATTAATCTCTCAATACATCTCACAATATCTGGATGAACCTTCAAGCTTTTTAACAGACAGATGATAAATCTATGGGAAGTTGAATCAAAAGCTTTCTGGTAATAAATCCAGGCCATCGACAGATTGCGCTTGTGGTTTGCAGCGTCTTTGCAGACACTCCTGTCGATCAGCAGGTTTTCCCGACAGCCTACTGCGCCTCTTTTCAATCCTTGTTGTTCGTAAATCTCACTCCATACAGGTCCAATTATCCGAACAATCCTGTCATTCAGGATAGATATAAAGATCTTATACACCGTGTTCAGACAAGTTCTTCGTCTGCAGTTCCTTGGGTTGCACAAGTCGCGTTTCTACAGTAGGAGTACAGTTCGTCCTTACACCAGCCACTGCGGAATAGGGATCTCCGACTTTAAATTTGAGGTAAAGATGCCTGCCAGATGTCGGTGTGTAGAAGTGAACTTCTTCCACTAAAAGTTCCTAATACAATCTGGACCAGCAGCGGAGAAGTTCTTCGTGCCCTCTTATACTTCCTTCACCTCCTCAGCAGCGATTGGTGGGCATTCCCTCTTGGATATCATGAGGTTATTGCACAGCTCCTTGAAACGTATGATGTTCTCAGTGCCTTTATTTTATGGATGTTTTCCTCCTCAAATCACCCTCCAAAATGTCTCGAATTTTCCGGGATTTGGTGGGTTTTTGACAATAAGAGGAGGATGACTAAAGAGGCGCGATGGGTCAGCGAGGAACTTTTGATTCTCCCTGACCCATCCCTTCCTCTTTTTCATTCTCTCTCTTGCGCGAGATAATACTCGTATTTTTCAACAATGTGCTGCGTAACTGTCATTAGCTTTTATATCTTCAATGCGTAATGATTGATCCTCATCTCATGAGCGAACTTTCGGACCCTTGCCGTAAAAAGCTTACCGGATGTTATGTAGTCAATCGCACAGTGCATACGGAACGCGTTTTGTATTGCCCGTCCAATCTTCTTGTTTATTTGATGCAAAAGCATTTTAGTTTTTTCATCAATCGTTGGTTTGGACCTTCGATTTGAATCAGCAAAGCCCTCGCCACTTAAACTGAACAAAAGATGGTCCACAGGTTGGACTGTTCTGAGAGATTCTCACGAACGGTAGCATCCATTTCAGTCAGATCATGGGGCTTGTGAGGAACCTAAAATCAATGTTTTCCCTTGTTCTAAAATCGCTAACATCTCTGAAGGCAAGTATTATTTCAGCAGTTGATTTCAGTGACGTATCAAAGTGTTTATTTTGCTGTTCAGATTAATAAGGACCACCGTTATTAATAAAAATCTTCTAAAACTAGAATCATGTCGTCTCATTTAAATTGGGGGAACCACTAAACAAATGAGGGTGATATGTTTTGAAAATTCAGGTTGCTCTGAAATAGTCTCTGATTTGATTATCACGACGCTTCACTGTATTAAAGTGAAGTGTGTTCCCGAATTCGTGCATACAAGGAATATGATGAGTTGAGGATCACCCTGTATATATTTATGTATACACGTTGAGCCCTCTCCTCTTCTGCTCAACACTTTTGTCACTGTCTCTTGCACTTTGGGATTCTCATGGTTACTTATGCAGTGGAACGAAGGAACGTGAGCATAAAGTGACCCATATATTCTGTATAGATTATTCGAAGATCTGTGCTTCGGGGAAAAGAGCCAAGAAAAGACAACAACAACAAAGAAAGGAAGAGGGGCGCCTGCCCCCCCCCCCCCCAAGACTTGGGAAAAAGGAAATTTTACTGACCTACATTATTTCTCTAAGTAGTCACAGGGATGCTTTCCTGACTCCAACAAGACTTGGGAATCTGAGAAATTTATGTCACCTATTTTATTTCCATAATTAGTGACAGAGCTGCCTTTTCGTCCCCATAAGACTTGGGAGAAGCAGAAAGTATGTAACCTATATTATTCCCATATTTATTTACAGGAGTAGCTTCCTGACCCCAAAGACTTGGGAGGAGGAAAAAGTATGTTACCTGTATTACTTCCATAACTAGTCACTGGGGTGCCTTTCTGCCTCCACAAGACTTTGGAGAAGTTATCTATATTATTTACATAAATAGTCACAAGACTTGGAAAAAGGGGAATGTATGTTACCTTTGTTATTTCCATAACTAGTCACTGAGGTGCCTTCATGTCCCCTATACGACTCGGGAAAGGAACGGTATGTGAAATACATTATTTTAACAATTCACAAGGGTGCCTTCTCACGTCCATAAGAATAAGGAAAATGCGATGGAATGTTACCTATATTAATTCCATGACTAGTCACAGGGATGCCTTCCCGTCCTAAAACAATAGGGAAAATTTAAGGATTCGTCACCCATATTATTTCCATGACTAGTCACAGTGGTTCCTTCCACCCATACAAAACTTGGGGAAAGGGAAAGATATGTTACCTATATTATTTCCATTACTTGGCACAGGTGTGTCTTCCTTCCCTCACAAGACTAGGAATAAGGAAAGTTATATGACCTAAATTATTCCCATTATTAGTCACAGCGGTGCTTTCTCGCCTCCTACAAGACTCGGGAAAAGGGGAAGGTATGTGAAATACATTATTTCAATGATAAGTCACAAGGGTGCCTTACCGCCCCTACAAGAATGAGGAGAACGAAAAGGTATGTAACCCATAAAATTCCACGACAAGTCACAGCGTTGCCTTGTCGCCCTCACAAGAATGGAGAAAAAGGAAATTGTATGTTGACCATATTATTTCCATGACTTTTAACAACGGTGTTTTCCTGTCCCCACAAGCCTCAAGAAATGGAGAAGGTATATGACCTACATTATTGCCATTACTAGTCGCAGGAATGCCTTCCCGCCCGTACAAACTTTGGAAAAAGAAAAAGTGTGTGACCCAAATTATTTCCATTACTAGTCATCGGGTGCCTTCCCGGCCCTCATAAGACTTTGGAAAAGGAGAAGGAATATTACATATGTTATTTTCATGGCTAGCCACAGGTATGTCTCATTGCCCCTCACAAGCCTTGGGAATGGGGGTAGGTATGTAATCTATATTATTTCCATGATCAGTCGCATGTGGGCCTTCCCACCACCTATAAGACTTGGGAATTCGGAAGGTATGTGACCTGCATTACTTCCATTTCTAGTCACAGGGGTGCATTTTCACTCCCTACAAGACTTGGGAAAATGGAAAGATATGTGACTTATATTATTTTCATAACTAGTCACAGAGATGCCTTCACGCTACCTGCAAGGCTTTGGAAAAGTGAAAGGTTTGTGACCTACATTAGGTTTATGGCTTATTACAGGGATGCCTTTCTGTCCCCACATTGGTGCCTTCCTGCGCCCACAAGATCCAAGGAAGGGAGAAAGTATGTGACCTACATCGTTTCAATGACTAGTCACAGCAGTGCCTTGTGGCCCTCATAATAATAGGGGAAAAGGAAATTGTGTGTTACCCATATTATTTCCATGACTAGTCAACGCGGTCGCTTCCACCTCCACAAGACTTAAGAAAAGGGGAAAGTGTGTGACCCACATTATTTTCATTACTAGTCTTCGGATTAGTAATGGCTTTTCGCCCCTCATAAGACTTGGGAAAAGGAGAAGGAATGTTACATATAATATTTCTATGGTTACTCACAGGTGTTCCTTCTTGCCGTCACGCGACTTGGGAAAAAGGGAAATTTTGTGACCTACATTATTTGCATGACCATTCGCATGTGGGCCTTTCAACCATCCATAAGATTTGGGAAAAGAGGAAACTGTAACCTACAATATTTTCATGACCAGTCACGGCGATTCTTTCTCGCTTCCACATATATTCGGAAAATGATGTGCCAAGTGTGTCAAGATTCATCTGAATCATGGACGAATAGCAAGTTTAGATGAGTACCCTGAGCTTGTGGGCGTAAGTGCTATTAGGTACCTTAGCGCCGTAGAGACTCACAAATATTAAGGCGTCAATAAGAGCCGCATTCAGGATACAACATCCGTGAAGGAGGTCCTCTGAAGTAGATAAAAACACCTTATTCGGCGGATTTGGTCGTCCAACCTGTCGTTGTTTAACAAGATATCTGCGAGTTACAGGCTTGCTGTTCCGGTTCCATTCTTCGTTTGGGAGGACCCATGTGGAAAGAACGAGCTGAAGGCCCTTGACATCATGGCGCGCAAGGTAATGCATATGGAGAAAAAGCTTGCATATCAACTTGTCCGTTTCGCGCTTATACCTTGCATGCCGGGGATGCGAAAGCGGACTTCTTAATCTAAACAGACTCTACAACCGAATTATCCTAAATACTGCTCACATCGCCGCTGACGGTAGAGATCTTCTCCTGGGAATTGATCAGGAATCACGAAAAGAGTGGAGGGAGAGCGTTCGGCCAGTCATCACAGAGTGTCACATATTCACCTTTTGTCACCTATTTTAAACTTTGTCACCTTTTGTTACCTATTTTAGAAATTGGTCACCTTTTTCACCTATTTCGAAGTTTTTCCCTATTGTCTGCAAAAAAAAATTACTTGCCGAACAACCAAATAATTTGTTGTAATTAATTGCATTTTATAGTGAAAATTCATTTCCACCCGGGATTCTGTGACACGTGTTTTGATAAATTAATATGGAATATATTTATCATTTTCTGTTACGTTTTGGCGTATCTTAAAGAATGTCAATACAGGAAGTTCTACTAAATGTGCATAGAATTGAAAAAGTGTGCCATTTTCTGGAATAATCAAGTCCAGTTATGTGAAATTCCAATTTTGATAGATTTGATTATTTTTAAAAAGTTCTGATTTCGTAAAATTGATTTGCTTTATTGAAATCGTTTTTTTGGGTAAAATTACCTTCAGTGAAACAACGTTTTCAAAATCATAATTATTTTATTTTTATTTTAGTTCTTTCATCAAATTATTTCGAAGAAGAGAGATGTAAAGAAACGTCTGCATCAAAGAAACGTAAAATGCCAGAATGAAAGCGAATTAAACTTCAACACGCTTTCAATAAGCTTCAATCATTAATCAATTAAAATGAAACACCTGTATCCAAATGGGCTGAAAAAGACACCTTATATAAATATATAGACTTAGACAACATGCGCAGACTGAGAAACATGTTGCGAATTTGACTAAATTAAATCTGGTTCAATTATTATTAAAGATATCCGAAAAATCCCTTCTCGCACCGGGGCTTGCATTTTCCCAGACAACGTTTTCGAATTCATTAGCCGTAGTGTCACCAGTTTCATTGCCTCTAGAGACCAGTAATGTGCAGTTTTTGTCACTGTTCAATCCGAAAGAGGCTGCAATCAGCAGAGCTATTATGGTGCATAGAAAATTTTTCAAGTTATAGTTCTGTCGCTTCATGCGTTGAAAAAAAAGAACTCTTC
>WSXT02127481.1:0-10789 GCA_011762715.2 Neuroterus valhalla
ATTCATCCTTTCTGGTAAAAAATGCAACTGTCCGGCTACGAGTCAACCTATTTTGGTTGAGGATTCAACTATTTTGTAGGAAATTCTTTTTATTTATGGTAAAGAAATAACATTTTCATCAGAAAGCTAAGTATCTAGATCAAGAAATATCGTTAAATCTGAAAATTTAACTATTTGTTCAAAAATTCATGCATTCGGTTTGAAATTCATGTATTTGGTTAGAAAATCGTCTTTTTAGCTGTTTAGCAGGAAGTTGATCTTCTTGGTTGAAAATCCAATCTTTTCTTAATTTTTGGTCGACAATTAATTTGTTTTGCTTCAGTATAAAACTTTTTCGTTGACAAAATTGTATTTGTTTGGTCAAAGATTTATTTCTTTGGATAAGCTTCAAGTTCTGAACGTTCAAATAAACGAAACTGATTTCTGATGTTTTTGGAAACTAGAAATAGTGCTGAAATATCTATTTATTTCCCTCGCAAATACTAGATAACAAGAAAAACTTCAAATTTATTGTTTAAAATTGTATTTGAAACAATATTTGTAGGTAAAATAGATTTACAAAAAAATATTTCGTTCACTTGAACGTTCAGAACTTTCAGGACATTTCTTTGGTTGAGAATTCCTTTATTTTTTAAAAAATTCTAACTATTATTTGATGGAAAATTTGTCTTTTTTGGTAGGAAATTGACTTCTTATGGTTCAGAATCGAACTATTGTGTGGACAACTTTGTTTTTTATTGAACATTCTTCTATTTGGTTGGAAATCCATTTTTTTGTTGGTGAATCATATTTTTAGAAAGGAGGTTATCCCCTTGTTTAAAATTCATCCTTTTTTAAATAAAGTCAAGAGCTTGATAGAAAGTTTAATTATATGGTTAAAAACTAGGTTTCTTGTTGAAAGTCAGTCTTTCTGGTGAAACATTGATCTTCCAGGTTAAGGATCCATTTTTTTGGTTAAAAATTGTACTGTTTGGTTTAGAGTTGAACCATTTCCTCAGAATAAATTTTTTTTAGATTTACCTTTCTGGTTGAAAATGTGAATCTTTTCTTGAAAATTCTCCTTTGATTTGATTGGAAATTGAATTTTTCTTCTGATAATCTGACTATTATATTCCTGTTCAGAAATTTACCCTCCATAAGTTGAAAATTTTCATATTTGATAGAGAATATTATGCACAAGTTTCTTTATCAAAAGTTCGTCTTTTCCAATGAATTTGGTGAAAAACCATTTTTTCCCCCAGATTAATTTTCGAAACGGCTGTTTTACCTATTCTCTGTTTTATTTTTCGAAATTTCTATTTATTTTAATTTTATTTCAAATATTTTTATTGTTTTTTGAAACATGCAACTTTTTTAATTGAGATCTAAACGGTCTTGTTAAATACTAATCTTTTTGGACAGGAAATTAATCATTGCCGAAAATATACTTATTCGTTTGAGGACTAAACTATTTTGTTTAAAAAATCGTATTTTTTTCGTTGCTAAATAAAATTACATAGTTCGAAATTTGTCCTTTTCGTTGAAAAGTAGTTTTCCAAACTAGAAATTTAACTCTTCCATTATTGGTAGAATACTCATGGTTCCTAGATGAAAATTCAACTTATTATTTGTAAATTATGTTGAAGATTTCTTCTTTCTTTGAAAATTGAACTGTCTTTTAAGACAGTTGTCCTTTTCGATTGGTAATTCACTTTTTATGGGAGAGAAGATACCTTTTCAGAATAGAAGTTCTTCTTTCTTGGTTTGGAATTAACTTTTTTCTTGATAATTTAACTATCTTTCAAAAGCCTCGTTTTTACGTCTTGAAAATTCAATTGTTTGGTTGAAATTGCATCTATTTTCAACTAAATTGTAGTCTCTTTTGTAAGATAATTCGACAATTGTGTACAAAATTCATCTTTTTATTTTGAAAATTCATTAGGTTGGATTATTCGACTATTCTGTTAAAAATGTGATTGTTTTGTTGAAAATTCAACTATTTTCTTGAAGACATTTTTTTTGGCCAAAATTTAAACATTGGAAGTCGTCCTGTTAAATTTTTAATTCATCTTTATATCCGAATTAAAAAAAATTACGTGTCTGCATTAAACGCCCCCCCCCCCCCTCCCTTCCGCAACAAAGTGTAACTGAATCTTACGACCCCCCTCACTCCTTGGAGCTGTTACGTAATTTAAGTACATTCCCTTAGGTATTCTATCAGTGAAACGTTCTCAAACATTTTTAAGAATTTTTCAAAATGGTTATCTGAAACACCTGCTGCCTGTTTGTTCCTGTTTCAATTCAGCCATGACAATGTTTTCCAGGGTATTCTACTCAAACTTTTATTTTAAATAACGGAAAAACTTCTCTAGGAATTGTGGGAGGGGCTTTCATTTCCTTCCTAAGAACAGTGGTCCATCAAATATGAAATGATCTCTCATGGGTCAATATAAATAAAAAAATCTGTCAAAAACTAAAGTCAACATTCGGAGCTACAAAACGGTCTGTGAGGCCTGAGATCTGTAAAGCTTCTTTGATTCAAATGTGGACAATTAAATTTTTTGAGCATATATCTGCTCTCTAATTATGGTAGTCTATGACGTAATCAAAATTTGTGTGAACCGCCTGTCGTCTGCTCCGACATGCTTTGCAAAATTGCAAAATTGATGGAAAAACTATTATCCGTGAAAAATACACAGGCAAAGGGGCCTGACAAAGGTCGGCTAATATATTTTCTTAGAGTTTCGAAAGTTTCATTTCGAAATATTATTTGCCCTTAAATCAGAGTAGCATTAATTTGACGAGACACTTCAATGAAGCCGATTGGCAGGCATTGTCAGACATCTCCGTCAAACGTTGATCCATGTGTTGACTGTTGTGAACGTCAGTGAACGTGTAAACATTTTCATTCATGCATTCGTAAAGCCCCCGGAGTGGGGCAGAAAGATCCGAAACATCAGCCGCGATTGGACTGAACACGGAAGTATGAGGGGAAGGGGTGGAAAGACGAGACTATACACTACCAGAAGGTCAAACTGCATACGAGGATACGAGCAGAGGGGGAAACGGGGAAAATCACGGAAGAATTTCTGTGAATGGATCTTTCGGAAACAGATGCGAATAACAGCCGATAACGAAGACCTGCGATTCTAATCGCGGTGGTATCATATCATTGTCATCAACGAGAGTGAACCATACGTATAAACGGCGGGGCGGGGAGAGTCAATAATGCTCCAAAATCAAAACACACGAACCAAAACCAATTGGGATCTTAAAACACGTGTATTTTCTTTCGAAACATAAAAAATTTCATGAGCTCATGGTGGGTCATTTTTTCTGAAGAGGATAGCAGATATTTCCTGAATTACTAAAATGGAAATTCGACCGAAGAAATTTTCACAAGTTTTTTATTTTTCTATTTTCAAATACATTGCTTACTCTTGGAAATGACAATAAGAAGATAGGGAATTGAGGAGATAAAATTCATTTTGGACGACAAAACTTTTGACTTTTGACACTGACTTCTTCCGAGGGGTTTCCTAACCTAAAAATTGTAAATCATATCCTTTGAGAAAATTAGGATAACTGAGGTTCTGCAAAGTGCAAGTCTCGTAAAGAATAAAAGGCCAGAAGACAAATTCTCCTTGAAAATGAAGAGGGCAGTTTTTGAGGTGATCAAGTAGTAAAATAGAGATAAAGTAATCGTGTACCTGGTCCTCGAATCGCGTAATAAGCGCATTCGCCCACTCCCCCGGCTTCTGCGTCCCCATCCCGATCCGTTTTTCACCGGTAATTCATTGACGAAATGTCATAACAATTTTTTCGGTTTTCACAATCACAGTTATCATAAACACCATCAGCACCCTAGTCCCTGGCCCGCGATCAGGACGTCGACTGCCGAGCGGGCACTGTGATTGGACGCGAAGAATGTTGAGGTTAGAAAGAGCCAATGAGAAGGTTAGGTTAGAAGAATATGAATTGTCCTCCCTCTCCCACCACGGGACCATGCCATTCATAAAGAGCGATTCAAATCTTGACACTCCCTTCCAGGTGGGATGATCGGTCGATACGTGCAGAAATTCCTTCAATGAAAATGAATGGAATCCTTCGAAATCTTTTTTACCATTTCAGCGAGAGTTCAGTGAAGACAAAATTGTATTCATCAAGCTTCTTTAGATAATATTCTTCTGGTTGATAATATTTGTATGTTGATGATAAAATTGTCTTCAGGGTCACAAAAGAATAGAAATCAATTTGTCATTGAATCAGAGGTTTCGGCCTCTTTTATGGGCCCTCATCAATGATTTATTCATCTCTAATTTATATTATCTTATCTCTTATCGACGTCTTTTTTGTTGTTCTGTAACAGATAGTTTCAACTACAGGCCTAATTTACATATCCAAAACTGTTCTTTTCCACGGGCTACCATAACAAAAAATCTTTATTGATTAATCTATGACAACAGAATGTTTGAAGGTTATAAACAAAATTTTTATTTATTCAAGTTTGGAAACACATTTTGTCTCAATTTATATCCACATAAAATTTTTTTTTCTGCTTTGAAATTATACATTCCCACGATACAAAATTTTCGTACATTATTTGCAGAAATAAATCACTGATGAGGGCCCATAACAGAGGCTGAAACGTCTGATTCAATGACAAATTGATTTCAATTCTTTTGTGACCCTAAAGCCAATTTTACCATCAACATACAAATATTATTCCAACTGAGGGTCGATACAACTCCATGTTTCAACTTTTGATTATTCCTCTCTTTTCGATTTGTTTAATAATTTTTTATCAATTTTAAAATCCTCTTATCACTTTTTGTGAGGAAAAATTTCTATTACTCTGGCTTCAAAAGGAAAAGGAAAAGTGGCTATTTGACAGTCACCACTCGAGAAAAAATGCTGAACACAGAAAATACTTTGTATATAGATCATTTTTATTAGGGTAAAGGTAATACATCAAAATTCGCTTTTCTCTTTTTACAATCTCAGAAATGCAAAATGTTTGCCATATAGTATGATTCACAAATTTCTATTTTTTCTCTTCAGAAATCACGAATGCAAATAAATACTCCACAAATCTCCACTAGATCAATATTTAACAGGAACGTAAAATTCTAATTTTTCGAACAGTTTAAAGCTAACGAGTCGATTTACATTCAATAGGAAATGAGACAAAATCACACATCACACAAATCTCTCTCATTCCATTGATTCAGGTACAAATCTATTTCGAAATTTCCTAAACATGCACGAAATAACATCTCGTGTTATAATTTGATTGGTCTCCAGTTTTGACCAATGAAAGATATTTTCATTGAACAAAATGCGTACTCACAATACATTTTATTATGATATTTACATCAATTCACATTAAACCACATACAGTTGAATTGTAGTCAAAATATAAAATCTTTGTAAAAAATGTGCTCTTTGAAGGAAAGTTTGATTAAAATTTAAGAGCGATCTTTAAAAATCTGTTGACTTGATTAAAAAAATTCATACAAAATTTTATACAAAAGTGAGCCTAAAAATTATTAACTCTTCCAAGAATAAAAGAAAGTTTTCTTTTTTTATTTAGTTACGTTACACTGGAGACCCTTTAATATTTATTTTTTGAGTCTAATCCAACATGTACATCACAAATAACCACACAAAGGAAAAAAACGAGATTAAAAGTAATAGGACTAGAATTATTGTAGTTTTGCACGTGTTAATTTTTTCGAAAAAAATGCGTATTAATTTTGGTTATGGCAATGCCAGCAAAAGCTTCAGCGCATTCCTGACGAATTCTCAGCTCGAGTTTGAATTATGTGACTTAATTCGTCTTCTCTTATGTGGATGACAGCGTTCAGAGTTTCCAGATCGCGACGACGATGCTTTTCGATGGTGTGAACGTTCTTCGGATCCAAATCCGAAATTCGGACGCTGACGGCAAATTTGAGATTTTCCGAAACTTGTATCACGCTCTCTTTTGGAACTCTCCTAGGTTCGTTTCTGCAAAATATAAAAGGCATAAATAATTTTATCTAATTTTAACTGTTATATATAATTATATAACCAGCAAAATATCTTACGGATGAATCTCTTGAAAAGCGATAAGTATCGAGCAATCCCTTGCTGTACGAAAAAGAAGATAATTTTCCAGAGCAAGTAATTGTTCCTCAATCGGAAAATTTTCTATTATGCTTTTGTCTTCAGCGGTGAGTCTTTTCCGAATTTTTTCTTTATTGATATGCTGATGACTAAGGATCAAAATGGGATCTTTGATTGATCTTGGCACCTCCTCGTTGTTTGTATTTTCTTCTACAGAATGACATTGATCGCTAATTAGGAGAGATTTCTGAAACAGAAAAATAATAACTTAATTTCGACTCGGATTATGTGTTGATACTGTTATTGCTGCCTCCACAAGTTTTTATAATCAAGAATAAGAACTCAGATTGGTCAAGTTTTACAATTTTCCCGGTCAACTAGAAGTAACATATTTATATTTGTCACAAAACCCCAATTTTTTTGTTGTTCATGACAATCATTCTAAACATCCTTCAACACAACAGATCAAACAATGCAAAATAAATCAAGTTTGAGAAGAATAATCAAATTTCAACAACACAAAATCATATTTTTGACATAAATTGTAACAGTTAAAGTTGCAATAAAAAAATCAATTTACGATAACAAAAAGAAACGGATTTCCAACCAAATAGTTCATTTTTCAATGAAGAAGTTGAATTTTGAAATAAAAGGATAAATTTTCAACTGGAGCACTCTAATTTTCAACCATGAAAGTGAATATTCGAGCATAAAGATCAATTACCGAATAGAAAAAATAATTTTCCAAGAAAAAGTTCAACGTTTCAACAAAATAGCCGAATTTCGAACCCAAAACATAAT
This sequence comes from Neuroterus valhalla, assembly GCA_011762715.2. Lineage (NCBI taxonomy): Eukaryota > Metazoa > Arthropoda > Insecta > Hymenoptera > Cynipidae > Neuroterus > Neuroterus valhalla. Next base: position 6,889 of record WSXT02127481.1, read on the forward strand.
TATTTTCCACCCAAAAATGGAACAATAACATTTCTAGTTCAACAAAACAATTCCAAACCATACTAAAACAAAAATCTTCAACTGGAGGAGTTGAGTTTTCAAACAGATAAATTAACTTGTACTGAAAAAGATAAATTAACAACGAAAATTGGAATAATCAAATTTTGAATTGAAAAAAGGGATGTTCAACTTAATAAATAAATTTTTAACCAAAACTATGGAATTTGCAATTGAAATGAGTTAAATTTTCAGTTAAAAAAAATTGCTTCTAATAAAAACTAACTTTCAACAAACGAAAACAACTAACTTTCAAACAATCTATTTTACTTTTACACAAAATGATGAAGGATCAAATGAAATTGTAGATGCTACTTTGAAGTAGTTGAATTTTAAACCAGAAAGATGAATTTCTAACTGAAATTCTGAACATTTAACTAGAATAATTCAACTTTTGACTAAAAATTAATTTTCATGCAAAAAATTTTTTTCAATAAAATGGCTGAGATGTGAACCACAAAAATGAAAATTTTCAAACAAAAAAGGAAAAGTGACATTTTTGCCGACTAACATGAAAAACATTAAAATTTAAAACTTGAACTGTGAACTGAAAAGAAGAACAAAATGTGTTAAGTTTCAACGAAATAATTGGATATTCAATTTAAACCGACATATTTTCACCTAATGGTCGAATTTTTAGGTATAATGATGAATCTTCAACGGGAACAGATGTATTTTAAGCAAAAAGATGAATTTTTTACCAAAAAGGCAAATTTTCCTCGAAGTACATTATTTCTCAAGGGAAAAGTTTCATTTTCAAATTCAAAAATCAATGTTCAACCAAAAACTTCAATTTTTCCTAAAAAAAGATAAATTGATTTCGCAATGAACAATGTAAACAAGTGTTCTATCGTTATTCAAGAACTCTAAAGACTGCTTGAAGTACTTTCTTTATTTAAAATTAGGAAGAGGGGACTTTGAAATTGTTACAAATTTTGAATTGAAGGAACGATATTTGAAAACCCTCTCTTCTAAATTCGAATTATAATTAGTTTCAAAAGTTCCCGCTTCATGAAAAAAATTCCCTGTTCCAAATGAAATTATACTCCTTTCCTAAAATTCCCTGCCCTTGAATGAAATCTATAATTATTTTCTGAAAGTCCCTGTCCCAAACCTAATAAAGGAGGAAAAGAAAATAAAACGTGATAAATACATTTTTCTGTAAATATTCAGGTTATAATTCTTTCTATATGTTTAGGTTATCATCAATTCGATTATCAAATTGAGTCAGCTAAAAAAACCTCATAGAGCAATGGAAAAAAATAAAATTTTTCCTCTCGTGATGTATTGATATATCTAAATATTTTGAGAATCAGATTAAAGGAACGTTACATTATTCAAATCGAATGATAAGATCTCTTTTTGAATCATAAAAAGAAAGCGGTCATTTGTCATATTTTTTCGGTAGAATTTTTCACAGTCTAGGTTGAGGCAAGTGAATTACCGGGTTTTCAAATAAATTCCCGGTCATTTCCCCGTTTCCCAGACAAATCGCCACCCTGCATGCACCTCAACTTAGCAACTTACTTTGCTCTTAGCTAAATGTGTCCAGCGTGGTATCTTTTCCTTTGATTTGTAAATGTCAATCAGGCTGGAATAGATAATTTCGTTGCCGAGAATTGGCGAGAATTTGGAGAAGATCCAATAAACGACGTCGGCCCCGCAGCGGTGTAGTCTCTGCATTTCAAGGATTCGTTGAAGAACTGAACCCTGCGGCAAATCTGTGCTTGTCAAATCGCATTCCTGAAAAAAATTAAATTGCACTTTTATAAATTTAGGAAAAATGTGATAAAAATTTATCGAACGTTTTAATCTTATTGAACAAGTATGGAAAGCTTTTACTTAAACATTGATTCTGAGTTGTGAAACAAAAGACGGTATATCTACATTCTCCTCTAGATGTCCTGCATCATATCCTAATGTTCAAACGAAATTGTTTGGAGTCTAAGGAAACCTAAATGATCTTTCACGTAGCCAGGGACTCAAGAGAATAATCGAGGGATAACAGGAAATTTGTTTCCCTCAAGATTAAAAATAAATCCCAGAAAATAGTGGCAATACACAAAATTGATGGTAATTGCAGAGTTGAGTGAATTCTGAATATATTTATTGTACCATTGGCGCGAACTTGCTCATTAAATAATCAGTAAAAAACACACAATTATCCATTTTCAGGCTCAAATCTGAATAGCGAACCTCATTCGTGATGTACAGCAGCTTCTTAGCCTTGCCCACGATTTCCGGACTAAAACGTGAGGGAACTTCGATATCCGGACTTATCTCGAACGACATCGAACTCCGACTTGAGTCTCTCGTTTCCTGATTCTCGTAAGGAAACTCGCGGAGAAGAGCTTCACGTACTATAGAAAAGAAGATGTCGAAATGCTTCTCTCGGTTGCCAGATTCTTCGCCAGCATCTGGAAACCATTCCCTGAAGACGCTGTCGAGATCATTCCTGTGGGAATCTTGATCGTAGACTACGACTCCATCCTTGAAGATTTTTAGGTTGTTCTGAGGATCTTGGAGGAGGCTTTTCAAGGCACGACGCATCCGATCGCATTCTCCAGAGAAGAGGTCAAAAGGACAAAAGCTGCTTCGAGTTGAAATTGTTCCTTTCTTTAACTGCAATCAAGGTAAAACTTTCAGAAATATAAATGTTGCAAAAATAGGAGTACGATTAAGTGAATATAAATCAAAACTAAGTGTATCAAAGCTTCTTGACTAAATACGAAAGACAAAATATTGATTCAACGAATAGAAAGATTTAGTAAGCAAGAAAAAAAATTGATAAATTACTGAAAACACTAAAATCAAAAACGAAAATTGAAAATTTGATTCTTTTTTCAGGGTGGAGATTCAGCGAACGATTTCAAATTCTCGGTCATTTCCTGGTTTTTCACGGTCAAGTTTTACAATTTTCCCGGTCAACTAGAAGTAACATATTAATATTGGTCGCAAAACGCTAACATTTATTTTAATTCAAATCTAAACATCCTGTAACACAAAAGATCAAACATTGCAAAATAAATCAATTCTAAAAAGGATACTCTCATTTTCAACAAAAAAAATACCATTTTTTTACAAAAATTGGGACACTTAAACTTACAATTGGAAAAATTAATCTGCGACAAGAAAGAAAAATGAATTCCTAGCAAAGCAGTTCATTTTTCAACCAATGTGATGAATTTTCAAATATAAAATTATGAATCTTCAATCAGAACAGTTGAATATCAAAACAAGAAGATGAATTATCAACTAAAAAGATAAATATTTGACTGGAGAACTTCAATTTCCAACCATGAAGGTGAATATTCAAACAAGAAGATTAATTTCCAAATAGGAAGAATCATTTTCTAAGAAAAAACATGATATTTTGACAAAATATTAGCATTTCAAAGTCAAAAAATGATTATTTTCAACCAAAAATGGGACAGTAACATTTTTAGTTTAAAAACCCAATTTTAAAACAAGCATAAGAGTTTCATAAAAAAAAATAACCTTTAACTGAAGAAGTTGAGTTTTCAAATAGATAAATTAACTTTTACCGAAAAGATAAATCGTTAAGATAATGTTAAACATGGGTCACGTGACTCAAATTATCGATTTTTTTTGCAACAACTCACGTCCGCACCGAAATAGATATCGAGTTTTTTTGAGGGGGAAAAGCCTTAGAAAACAATAAACTACGTTTGCATACAACATTTGGTTCAAAGTTTTGGAAAAAAAATTCGCAAAAAATTTTTTTTCAAAATTTTAAACAAAACGTGGTATACAAATGTAGTTTATTGTTTTCTAAGGCTTTTCTCAAAATATCAACTCGATATCTATTTCGGTGTAGACGTGA
>WSXT02127492.1:0-24919 GCA_011762715.2 Neuroterus valhalla
CTTTCGTGAGTCAAGTAGACCCAATAAGACAAAGGAAGATCATACTGCTGGAGTTTCTTGAAAATTCGTGTAAAACTTTAAAATATTTTCTTAGTCACGCACTCATACTGGCATAAAAAATAAATAATAGAGGCAAAACTCGCAGCTGTCGAGAATGCGAGAGACAGTACACTTGAACCCAGTATTAACTCCACTCTTGAGGCGTATTACATAAGCCAGCCGGCTTTTATGTCCTTTATGAATAAAAGGGGTACATATATGAAGCCCTAGAAGAACGCCTACCGTAACAAAGTAACAAAGCCATGGTTAAGAATTTAGGCAGTAGATAATCCCCTCAAATTCCTAAAGTTGTTTTATGAAATCACGAGACCTATTCTGGGTAGCTCCCAGTCATGGGTGAAGTATCGATCCACATTAAGATAGTCTATTACGTTCCTGGCTGGGTACCTCGACACGCAAAGACGATTCGTATAGTTGTTGTATGACTAACCATAACCAGTACGAAACGTTAGTCATAGTCATGCCCCAAGTTGCACAGTGTATACAATATAACGACGAGGACTGGAAACCAAGAACGTTTCCACATAAACCAAATAAGATACTCGATTCTCGAATATTAATACACTAGAATCTAGCTAAAACGGGTTATTGGCTTCACGATTGAATATCAACCGTACTACATCATGCTATAAGTATCGGATACTATCGTGACGAAGTCTGAGCTTCCGTACATCTGCAAACGTCCGTAGGATTTTAATCATTCAATAAAATTACTGATTGCCATGCAAGAGCAGAAATGTCGAAATTTCATTCACTAGAATCCTCTCGCATCTAAATATCTCATGTAATTTGTGCACGACCCTTTATGTATGTTCCGAGACTCCCAATGTCAGTCAGCAACTCTAGGGACGTGCTTGGTGACAACTGTGTTTTGCGTCTAAAGACTTAAAAGTTAGTCACGACTCGAGAGATATATTTTACTTGATCAAACAAGTTGAGTGTTTCGATTCTATGATTTTTAGATTACATGCGTATGTGTTTTTCAAGATTCTTCTCGTCAAGGCCGAGCTACTTGAATCTAAAGTATATCAAGGAAAAAAACCTAAGATTGTAAAAGTACAGTCTTATATCCTTATACTGTTGATTGTTCTGACGCACTTTCTCAGAGTTCTCAAAGTAATTTATGCCGTGTGAAGCGACTTCCTTCTGTGTTTGTATAAGGAATACATTTCGCAAGCGGGAGTGGCATGCATGCAAAAAAAGGCTTCTGTAACCTAGGAATGTCGGAATTCTTCATATCGTCCCGATGTGAACTCATGTTAAAATCGAAAGCCATTTTTATCAACATAGGCGTAATGATGATAAGGATTCAAGTTAGAGAGAACATATTTAGGAATTTCAAATCATCGTGAGTTCAATAAAAAATTGAGGGAATTCGAAACATGACCAATTTCTGCTCTAATATTTTTTTGAATTGGCAATTTAAATTTACCATGCACCATCTAGTGAAAATACAAAGAAATACCATGTTATACCACTTTTCTCTCATTATGAAATCTTTAATTATCGAATTTACTAAGTGCATGCAAAAAATTAGCTGCTTTTAGCTGCCCCTTTGTTTTTTACACGTGTATTTGTGGTGTAATTCCATGGACGATGAACCTTGAGCGATTCACTACGTGACGTTGGGACAGTTGAGATGAATTTTTTCTAGCATTTAGTAAAAATTATTACTTATGAAAATTTTGGAAGTAGATTTTAATTCTGCAATTCGAAAACTCGACCACAATACCTTCCAGAAGTGATTTCCAAGCAATTTTGATGAAGATTTGACTTTTGGTCAACTTTCTGGGCACTTTGACTCTGTGTCGAGTCGAGTTCTCGTCACTGCGTCACTAGACGAGCATGGTGTGGTTCAATATAATTCGAAAAAAAATCACGCTTCGAAAATAACCGAAAATACCGACATTTCGCGAAAAATACGGAAACCAGGACAGCACACATAAAATACGGACATGTCCGTCTTTATAAGGACGTCTGGACACCCTAAATATAAGCGTATATAAGCGATGAAATAGATCACTTTTTTCATGTAGATTGGGCTGTGTCAGCCCTGCGAACCGCTCGAATTTTTTAAGAACACCATGTTGTTTAGAGTACACAAACAGATATGGTCTGATAGAAGTTATCAGCGAAAATAAAAAAAAAGATAAGAGTAATCCGGGAAGCGAGAGTACTTGATAGATAAAAATAGAATAGATTAGCAGTGGTCAAGTAAATAAAGAGAACAATTCCTTGGTAACTGAAATGTACAGTGTTGTGATTCTGGAAATTGGAGATGTCGCTACCCAAAATATATAATCTCTCTCAACAGATCTAATTTTTTGTTTGAAATTGTCAATTATCTAGAACTTTGGATCAGTTGTTTACAGTTGCAAACACTTTTCACTTGCAGTAACTGTTCTTCTCTAACAGTATTTTTAATCGCGTGTAATCCTAGAATCTGGATATTCGATGGCTGTGATATGAAAATTTCTGGAACGTCGCAGTATTATTCCACGAAATCAAACACTCACTGATCAAGACTATTTTCAGCTACGGTGTGAAGAAAAACCTCATGAGAGTAAGATTTAATGCACACATCACACTTGCAATTGGCAGGTCTCGCGTAAGGCGCAACGAGTAATGCGACATGCACCATATACCAAGCTACGCACCCGCTCAAGGATAGTGCGTATCCGATTGTATGGATAATGCGCACGTGTGCATCCGATGCACACGGGTGCGTGAACGCATGCGGAGTATTTTTTGCAGTGTGAGTTCTCAGTTCTGTCAAGGCGGAAGGGAAGGAGGATGGGTGAAGTGGTGGGGTGCATGTCAGCGCATTGCCCGTTGGGTGGGAGCAGCATGATGGCAAGGGGAAAGCCGACTGTTTTGCGGGTTGAGGGGGATCAACGGTGTGGCGTGCGAGGGGAACGTCGTGGTGGGGGTGAGCTCTCCTCGCCAGTAGAGTAGCGGCCTTCGAAGTGGGTTGATCCATCGTTTCTCCGTCCTGATTTAACGGGATTATCTCACAGAATAGAAGTATCGGATCCTAATTAATACTTTGCAGTGGAAATTCAGTGCCAAAACTACAATTTACGTGGATTAAATCTTGAAGGAGTGTCAAGTTTCATGGGCTAGGTCGTATCTCGTCCAAGGTCTTTTGTTCTCGGTGAGCCCAGTGGTACTACCAGAAGTCCGGTGTAGCGAATTCCAAGTGCTTCGAAGTGCAAGAGCTCCACATCGCTGTTGATTCTTAAGGCGCTGGAGTGAAGTGCAGTTTTCTTAGCATATCGAGTCATAGTCGGGGTGTTTTTAGGTGTCTTAACGTTGCTGGTTCGTGTGAAGAAATATGAAAGGCTTAACTGGGAAATTTCGTGCTCGTTCGACCAACTAACGAGTGCGCGTCGCGCGGCCATTGTTCGAGGAAAGGTACCGATCTCTGTGCGCACCAGTCCGTCGAGTTCGTGCCAGGCCAATTATTTGTAATAGGTGTGCGAGTATATGCTCCCGTATACTTGTTTTATCCATTCGGTTTGCATTACGTGCAAGTGCAAGGTGTAATTAAGAGTGCCGGAAAGGACAAGCAAATTAGATGCTTATTCGTTTAGCCTATTGTGTGCACCTCAGCTGAAGAAGACACTGGTAAACGTACGATGATATTGGAACAATCTGTCGCCGATTCGACGACGGAAGCATGCCACCAGTGCTAGGAGGTGCGATGGCGGTCCTTCCGGCGAGCCCGCAAACAGCCACCCAGGGTACCCCGCACCCCCTAAGTCAGTCCCAAGTTCTGGGTAGCCAGGCCCAGCCTCAGCTGCTGTATCAGCCGTACAATTTGATGCCAACCAGTGGCTCGCCCTCTCATCAGAACGCAGCCTTTCAGCATCATCATCTACATCATCTCGCTTCCGCCCAGCAGGCTTCGTTTTTGCAAGACCCTAACAAGTCCACCTCCGCCCACGCTCTGTAAGTTTTTCTTCTATCAAGAAATTTTATTCTTTTGTTGTATGGCGAAAGTCGAGTGATTGTGCAGTGAAGATAAAAGCGAGTATTCCTTCGCAGTTCTTTCTTATCAGCAAACAGTTTCACAAAGCGTATCGGCTCGTTTCACAAAGGTGTTATGCCTGTTACACTGACTTGAAGAAAACGGTCTTTCAGCTTGACCTTGGTGGAAAAGCAAGCGGCTCAAATGTTGTTTCAAAGCTTATATAAGATGGTATTTCATCCGTAAGCGATACCGATCATCTTAAAGAGTGTAGATCTGATTCTTTGATATGAAAAGTGAATTTTGCTTTAATAAAAAAAAAGAGTCCAGGGTTCAATCCAAATTCTAGAAATTCTAGATCCAACCCACAACTTAGATAGGTGTACAACAACCGGGATCTAATTTCCCAAACTTGATATGCATCTTGGCAAAATGTATCATCAGTTCCGATTTTAATTCTTTTAAACTTGATTATTAAGTTTCCAAATGAGTAACTAATTATACAATCAGGGTTTTTGAAGTAAAATTAGTTCACAACGAGTTGAATGACTTTTCCGCGTAAGTGTACTATTTTGAGAATCCTATACTTGAACGCTCAACGAGTTGAACTGGGGCCGTGAGAGGGGGGGGGGGGAATTGTTATATAAACATCTGATGTCTATGTAACTTAAGTTCTGTCTTCGAATTAAATTATTAATAGTATTAACTTACTGGGCGAATAGTTTTTCACATGAATACCTTTTTTTAAGTATGACAAAAGCATCAAGCACAGAAAAATACAGGTTACAAATAGATACTCTTACTCACAGTTAGTGAAAAGGGGATTTCAGTGACAATTCAAGTCGGAGAAAGAAATAAGAGGCCTTCAAAAAACAGCATAATCGATTACCCCTGAGACTTCGACGCCTGGAACGAATCTTGTTGGGAACATCGAGTTGTCGATGGATGGTCGACCCTGAACCGGAACAGGGAGAAACGTTCTATACGATATACGTGACCAGCGGAGTGAAACTTGGAATGACTCGACAGGCACGTCTAATTACTTGCCTTTCGTTTTCGAGCAATTAGTCGTATCGCCAGCACGCTTAAAAGTGGAACTCGGCAATTTTTTCACTACACATGCTTGCAGGTGGAAATTCAGCGATCCATCGTGGTTATATCATCCGACATAATTCTGCGTGACTCGTCCACTCGTTTTTATTTCTTGTTAGTTTTTCTTGTCTTGGCTTCGAGATTTCTCAAACTTTCACAGAAATGAAACATTAACTGACGTGATCTTTTTCTCTGAAGCGTGATATTCTGTGCAACAGCAGTGCTTGAATCAAATTAAATAATATTAAAATTTCAAGAAATAGCAGTTCTCAACTTTGATATGAATATATGCATGTGACTGATAAAAAATTCATAATACAATGCCTCAGGCGTTGAATTGCTAAGTTGTAATGTAAAAAGTCTCTAGGTTTTATTTCAATCCATGGAAAGGAATCGCACTTTTAAATTCCAGAGAGATAAATCATCCTTCTCTAGATTTATCCGATATTCACATTATCTTGGCACCCCATCGATGACGAAATGAGGGACGCGTAAGCTGATTCTTTGATGGTCGCAGAATAATTCTCGAGTACACGAATTTCCATAATATCTCGATTGTGAAATCGACATCGTCGACTACGTCCATTTAAAGATGTCGAAGGTCGAAGTCCAGGTGGGAAATTAATAGAGCCTCTGACAGGTGGCTGGACAAGATGGACGGTGTGCGGTGCATCGGATTCTTCTGACCGAGAAAGGAGAATTCCGGTTTGTGCGCTTCGTCGAAGGCCACCGTCTCCAGATGAATTTCGCTCACAGACTGTTCTCTCATAATGCATAAATTGCCTCAGACTCATAATGAACGTTCGAAAAAGCGTAACAATACGGTTAATCAGGCGCCTTGCTGTTTCCATTCAGTTGAGAAAAAAACCTTTTAGACATTCTCTTTATTGCTTCGTCAGGTCGACGGGGCGCAGGTAGAAATATTTCGAGTCCACCTTCGATACCCTGGATCTTGACAAAACCTCACCGCAGACTCCTGGTGCTTTTGTTCCGAAGAATCTACTACCTGCTCCTCGAACTTGCGGATTAAAGTTTAGGTATATAGTATAAACTATATAGTAACGTATTTTGGTTGTAGAGAAAAGCGTGTAGTCATGTAGTGGGTTCTACTAGTTTTTTTTAGAGGTCAGTAAAGGTCGTAGGCTCGAGGCGTCTGATTCGGAATGTTTGGATTAGAAATATTGGACGTGGGGTTTATTACAGGTACGTGATTAATTGTATTGACTCACACCTTGCGGCTTCAGGCGTAGTTGGTTAAGTTAGAAATTAAACACTCTGCAAGAGATAAAAAGACTTCGCAATTCGGAGTTCCAATTCTTTTGATTTGAGTCACGTCCCTCTGTGGCAAGCGTATAATGCTTTCCTTTGTTTTCAACATGAAAGTAATATTCTCTTGTCCTACTCTGGACATTTTATCACCCTATGTCCAGGATATTGGCCTAAAATTACGAAAAATATATAAACTCCCTGAAAATCGGATTTTGTCGGAACGGAAAAGTCAACAGCCCTCTGCCATAAAAACTTACGTTTATTTATAGACTCAAATCATAGAGTAGCAGGAGAGAAAAGCTCGACTCGTGTTACGTTCGACTTGTCAAGCGCAGAAACGAGATTTCAAGTGGCTTCTCAGTTGGATCTTGGATGGAAGCAACTGAGCGTGCATCTGGTGATTAAGTCTCCAAGCGGTCGGTTTGTCTTCCTTGACTTTATTCTCTTCTTTTCCCTCGCCTATCTCGCTCCAGCACTCTACTTAATTCTCTTTTTCTTGCTCGTTCTAGTCTCTAGCTAAATCCTCTTGTGAGAAGCAGTAAATCACAACCGTAAAATATAACTGATCGTCAAGTCCACAGGGATTCGATCTGGGTCGATCGAGACCTGCCTCATCGCGTGCTTACCGAAATATCTATTAACATTCGCCCCCGAGCTCTATAACACACACCCTTCGCATAAACAAACCGTGAAAGATTTTAATTGAAAAAGCGATGGGTGGTATTAAAAAATCGTAATATTTATTATCTCAACCAATTGGTCGGCACTTAAGTCTAAAAATACTTTTTTTCGCAAACTATTTCCGATTGGTTTATCCTCTTGAAACCAGTCAAGATTTGTAAGACGCTATCTATTCTGTTTAAGCTTGATATCTAATCTCGCGTTTTATGCAACGAGACACAAAGATTCTTGGGATCTTATCAAATAAGGCAAAAGCGACTCGCGTTATCCGAGTCGTTTCGTGCTTCTCCCTCTTTCCCCCTTTTCTTACTTGTTTCTTGTATCGGCACGTATGTTCCTAAATGAAGAATGCAACTATACATACGTCTCAACAAATCCGAAGAGTCGTACTCGCAAGTGTAATCTGAAGTCAACCTTATCTCTGTTTCCTTGATATCATCGAGGAAATGGATCGTTGAATTACCACAATAAACTGAATAAAAAAGAAGACGGAAAATTATTTTCTTGTACAAATTGAAATACTATCTTGTAGAAATTGAAATACTGTATTGAATACTGACAAGAGAATTGAGTTTATTGTAGGAATTTATTTGACAAGCAGTTACTGACACATTTAGAAATGTGTGCCTGTTTCAAGGATATGCGATATGACGATGCAGTGATACTTACGTGACATTCACGCAATCTAGAGCATTTTTTTTTTCGGTGATTTCAGTTATATATTTTTTGATACTGGAATCTTACTCAGGCATGTGGACAAATAATAATAGATACCTTTACATAACATGCAAAACCTTGTGAATACGATCGTAAACTGCTAAAGTACTCCTGTTCGTGTATTTATGTGACACGATCTCGTTACTGATAAACGCGTATAACAACTGTTCATGATACGCACTCGTTATTTTATGGAAGTGCAATATATTAGATCGGCTTTAAAATTTGTGTCACTTTCTTAATTTCTTTCATTCTGCGAAGAATGAATCATTAGACAACCCGTTCTTCTGGATTTTATTTCAATTCCACACACACACAACAGGTTTCACTCTTTGACCTTTAAGTTTCTGAAGGTCAAACGATGAGCGTTGCATAATGCCATGTCCAGAATTCTTTTTCTCTCATGCATCTTTGATATGCTAGACTTTGTAACGATGTATATTGTATCGTAATGAGAATACGTCTGTTGTTTAACCCTGAGAAACTGATAAAACCTGCGAGGTTGTCCAATGCATATACAAGAGCAATTGCGGCGTGCGATTTATGTCAGAGAGATTAGTGTATAGCATTAAACGCGCATAAATTGAGCGCAGTGCTAACATTCATGATGTGCTGGGTCGTCAAGTGACCTCCAAGGATATGTCGTGACGCATATAAGTATCGCACAGATTTTTCTCAGTCATTGTGTCTGATCGTGGCGTTATTTGTTGACGCGATACAACTTGGCTTCAGGCCCATATCTCTTGCTCTGATCTTAAACGAGGGCGGAATGATTTCGCATTTAGGGTATCGGGAAGCTGAAGCTGAATTCCGCCGTGGAATATTTTCGTTTCTCTATCTTGGCAGCGTCTCCGAATTCGGGTCAGTGGCGGACGAACATTACTGCCAAAGAAATGCAGGGAAATGGTCACTATAGAGGGTCCTGTAAATTTTACAAATTTAAGAACAACATGAACTTCTTTTTAACATATTTTACTCTCTAGTTCTCATCGTACATCATTTTTTTATTTTACGTCATGTGCGACACATGCCTGGGAAATTACCCGCATAATAGATTAGATACGACACATGGCTCGCACACCAAATTGCAAAAATAATCACGAAACTTGTTCTTGATGTAAGATTTGAAGAGAACGTACGTGTTTTGCAGATTAGTTCGCATTATCATAAATTTTGGGTTACCGAATGGCTGAGAAAATCATCAATTTCTGGTGGTCCCCGCCTATCAATTTTCTCACGGTCGAAGGCTATTCAGAAATTTTTAAAATAGACTGGTTTGACCTTCGAGCAAGTAAAATTGAAAGTATAGCACATGGGACGTAGTGCGTTCACCTCCTGTTTGGCTTTGTTTCTTGAATCTTTGTTATTTCCTGCGACATTGTTCTCGCTTACGCAACTACGTGTCCTTCCCTTTCCTCCCCCTTGATTCTCTATCTCCGATTTGCTCTTCATTTATCCAGTCGAACATATTCAAGTCTATCTTTAGAGTCGTTTTACCAAAGTGGTTTGGCAGGTATAAAAACGAGTATAAAAAGCAAATTATAATTTATATGTATACCGTATACACTTTGTAGAAAAGAAAGGCTTTCATGATGTAAAAAATCAAATTACAAACTCAATTACTCGAACCTCAAATTACATATGTGGCTTGAAAAGAAAGTAAGATGTATGATTTTATACCCTATAATCGCAGCTTTCTTTTCACGTTTGGGAGTATATTTTGCCAGGAACCTGAGTGTTGAGTTCTTCTCCAATCTTCCCCAGTATTTTCACAGTGACATGTGCTCTATTTGGCTTGTGGGATACTCGCCAAATTTTCACGGAAATAGAGAAAGAATAAAACGAGAGCAAATTCGAAGAATAATACGTTATATATACTTGTACAGTAATATTTATCAAAGTAGGTGACTGCTCACTTTCGGGACTCTTTCAAGAATCTTGAGTTAATATCATAGTAATTCAGTTTTAACATGGAAAATTTGTAATGACGCAAAATAATGAAACAACGTTTCCAAGAAGCTTTGACTGAGTTTTGCAAGTCTACTTTGACTTAGACTCTTAGAGACTATTTCTATACTCCACGTGTAGCGATTGCCTCAGGCTTGGCAAAGATCTTGCCAAGAGTTCGATAACCCTCTTTAAGATGCAGAAAGAAGGGTATTTCCGAAAGTGTTTATTTATTGTTAGTAACAGATATAAATATTAGCAGATTTTAATTGAAATTTTTAAATTGATGAAAAATATCGCATTCTAAAAATAAATCTCTAATCTCCTTTTCATGCAAATGTTATTGTGCAGTGCATGTATCGGTTTGTGATGGGGTATCAAATTATTCTGGCAGACGAGGAGCGAATGAAAAAGTAGGGTCGACAGATACACAGTTGGAATGAATCGATCGACTCGCAGACGATTAAATTTCTGTCCACCCTCGTTCACTGCTAATATTCTGCTTTACGTCCTTCCACGGGAGCTTTCCATTCGGGATTTGTTCGTTTGGTTATCCCGGCCCTTGTCCCTCATCGATCAGCATAATCGATAACGCTAGGAGGGACCTATGTCACTTTCAACTTCACCATGCTCCTCTAACTTTTTTTACAGTCGTTCACACCCCCTGCACTCTTGTCTTCGAGTTATCGATTATCCTTCTCTTTCTTCTGGAATGTCTACACTGTTGGTATCGGAATATCACAACATTGTTGATGCCCTTTTTCCCCATTTTCTCGTAAGAGGATTTTCAGTAATTGCAGAGAATAAAATTATGAAAATTATGTACCGGACCGTTTCAGATTGAAAACAAATTTCTGTTATTCTATATTGGGATGTTTGCAAATTTTTCGAATTCTGATGTAAATTCTTTGAACGATGAGAATGTGTTTACAAATAGTATTAAAATTGGTAAATAATCAAGCGATATCTATATTGCAGACTTCAACCTTTAAAGTGTCAAGTGTTGTCAACAGGAAATAATTTATTATTCTTCTGAAGTAATATTTTTGAAGGCTGAAATATCCGTGTTGCGTTTATATCTACCCAAAAATTCAACAATTCATTGATATCTCTTTCAGTGGATGATAATTCTTATAATTATTGTACAATCAAAGTTCTTTATCTGGCAATATTTTCGTTGGCAAAAATTGACGGCAAGGGTCGGAAATTAGCACGCAAGCGAGTCATTTCAGTCGTATCATGACTATTGAGCCAAGTAAAATTAGATCCACTATAGCGAAGAAGTGTTGGCTCAGTTCATCGAGTGAACGTCACCGCTCGTAAAAGATTGTGGATACAAATTGGTCTTCGTATTTCATTTTAGAAAATATAACATGTTTATAGCACGTCTCAACCATTAAACTCTGAATTTGAAGTTTATTAGAATTAAAAACAAGTACATATTGAAATTAATCTCTAGATTTTGTTTAAACGCGTACTGGTTGAAACATACTACACGCAAGACTGTCCCGATTTAGTGTGGAATTTCTCTCGGAATTTCTATATTTCGTCTGTTATTTTAAAAAACAAATTTGGTCCTTCGTCTTATAGAAGTTATAAAAGTATATTAATTTATTTAGAAACTTCGGCTACATAATGATTAAACTACATAAAACTACAGCTTCGTTCTCTGCAATTCATTTGCAATTTGCATTTTCATTCCTATTCGTATCATATACGTCTAAGCTTATCAGAATGATGCATTGAATGGTATAAATCCATTCCCATTGGCGCCGACGTACTGATGTGTGTTTTACTTGAGATTACGCGTACATAGACTTTTCCAGTGAACTTGGTGAAAGGTGCGCTTTAATGCAGCTCATAGAACATTTTCTCGTGTTGCAACACTACTCTAGCTAGAGTTCAATAGTTACGATGGTAAATAAGATTAAGGTCGGTTTGTGTAACACAATTATCATGATTAACGTGTAAATAAAGCATTGTGTACGTCAGAACAAGACCTGCTTAATTTATATACATATATACACACACACACACACACTCTTGAGCAGTTTCGTACATTGTAAATGCGTTACACACTCATATTTTTGTTGATATATACAAACACATGCCATAATAACTATTTAATCACGTTTTCTCGAATTGGAATTCGAATGACCGTCGCAAATGCCAATAGTTGAGTTTCAAGTTTATTGCGTCACGCATATAGAAATCACGAGTTTGCACTCGAGTTCCGAAAGCGTATACGTTATTTCTATAGGAATGCAAGTTTGTGATTCTCATTTAATAGTTATCGCGTGCAGGAAAAACCACCAGTCATCTGTGTCTCACGCTTATTTAATAGCTCTAAATTTGATCTTTCATTTTAGAGGTTTGAATTTTTTTCATGAATAAGTAGGTACAGCTTTTACCATCCTGTTTACGTAAAGTGTGTCAAGATTTAATGTTATTCAGATTTCGTCTTTGAGCATTGAATCTCTAATAAAAATTTGAAATTCAGAAACGTGCTAGTCATGGAAACGCAATCATAAACAACTTCTGAATTAATATTTAAGTCGTGCTGAATATTACGTCATTCTTGGTATCGCAGTAAGCTTCTGGGAAGGAAAAAATTTCACAATACTACGATTGGTTCGAAATATGACAATAATATATTCTTGGAATTTAGTGGATCTTCAACCGCAGTCTTTTTTACATTCAATCCCGAAGAGACAAACACTTATCGATTAGCTTTGCAAACATGGCATACATTCATAGAATCGCATAGATCATTGACTTTCTCATAAATTCGATTAGGTCGTTTACCTGAATTTTGTCTAGACAGAAAAAAATGAGCTCTTGATTTTTCGTTTAGGTTTAGGGTCATGGCTGGATGTTGGAATTAATTTTTTTCTTCCTTATTCCTTGTAATAGTGGAATATATTCTATTTTAAATTATATTATCATATTTGCCTACTTGGAGAATCAACAGTCTCGAGCAAGTTCCGTTAAAACTTTCTCTCAACACTACACGAAGAACAACGTAATTGACTTACGCAATAAGTCAGAGACAGATTTAGTTCCGATTATCGGTGTCGGAGCTGATTTCGAGTTACGGTTATACTACAGTAACTTCTCGATTAACTTGTTCATTCATTGAACTTGAAGATCATCGTATTTTCTTTCATTTACATAAAATGCATTATGTTTTGACCTTCAGTAGTAAATCAGTCGATAAGAATCTCTCATTTGCATTTTACAATTTTCTAAACGGAGCTACGTTATTTCTTTGAATTATCATCTTGAACTTATGAGCTTGGAATAAATAGTCTATTCAAATTCTAAATAGGGCAATTTCACCTATAGTGGGTCACTCTTAATACGCATATTATAAGTACTGAAATCCGGATTAAATTTTTTCTTCCATAGGGATCTTATTTTTTAAAGATATCAGGATATCTCAATGATGAAGAGGCTCTTGACTCTCCTATAATCAGATGAAACGTCTACTTTATCATCTTGTTTTTTTTTTACCACATTAGATTGACATGAAATACAATCACGGATATCGGTCGCAACTCGCAGTCGCTGCGGACAGGTTTGTTGCAAACCGGTTAGAGGGGAAAATGAAAATAAAAAAAAGAGTGTCCAGGCAAGGATGCGTAAGTCCTTTTTTGGTGATCTGGGATCCGCTCGAGATTCTGGTTTCAGTTGATCGAGACAGGATTTTTTAAAGGTTGTCCTGCTCACTTACCTACCTGTCCGGTTTACTATAATACTGTCGATCGGGTTTTACAGGGCTCCATTCGCTGAATTTCAAGCGGCATTTAAGGAGAAAGAGAAAGAATTCCTGCTCTCGACGGCCTTCGGTCTTAACCAAAGAATTAACCTTCTGACAATTCTTGGTGATTTCAAACGTTTCGGATTTGTTTCGGTTAACCCTGACCTCATGTACTACCGTTTAAAGATAAATATTTCTCGAGGAGCATGAGTGATTTACATAATGTTTCGTTAATGCCTACTCGCAGCTAATCCATAAGAAGTCATTCCTTATCATCCTCCCATTGATCAAGGTAACGTTATGAGGATATCAATTATGCACGTTTTCTAAGAAAAGATGAGAGGCTGTCCATTCTTATGTATTTATAGCCTTCCATTATAGCTAGTGGAATATTTCTTGAAGGAAATAATTTATTTCTCAAATTTTTCATTTATAGATATCAAGCTGTCTTATCACTGAGCATTACTAGTGTTTACTACCTACACATTAAGAATAATTTCTGATGTACATACTTTCTTATCATTCAAAGTAATAATGTCAGTGATGAAATAGTTCGTGGAAACCTGTTATACATATCTATATTCAAATGTCAATCAAATAGAGTACATGCGTGCCTGAATGAAAATAGGTTATATCATCCTGATTTACATTCAAATGATCAATTTATTCATCATTATGCCTAATATATTCAGACTCTAAATGCATTCAATATTCAGCTTTTGTTTCTGGCACAGAGAACGTAATTTGTAAAGCCAACAACAATTATAGATGCGTGAACGAAAAATCGAGTATCACACTCTTATTCCGCAATCTAATGGTGATTGTGATCATGCATTCAACCATCCGTAAGTGTCGCAATGAATCCGCTTTTCTCGTCTCGATTCCTGATCCATGTGGATGAGTTACCAACTCTAGTCTCTCCTCTTTTAACATGCCTGCAAAATGTTGATGTGTGTAGAATAATGCATACATAAAACATTTCACATGCTTCGTTTAGGTCCAGCGACCGAGGATCGAGATAAACACGCGCGTTGCTATGACTTGCGCAAGCTTTTAATCAGAAGTCGTTAAAAAGTCACGATATGTGAACAAACTCATACATTTGTCCGCGTTATTGCATTACGTTGGAAAAGAAATATCATCAGGAGGCGCAATGCCTTTTCACTCACTCTCGTATTTTAATATGGATAAAATTTAATTGAAGAGGTAGCAAAAAATTCTGTCTCATTTTATTCAGAGTAGAGTTAAAATATTTTAATTTTTGCGTTTGACACTTCAAAAAAAAAAAAAATAAAATAAAATTGCTCCCAAAGCCTTACGTAATTTAAGGATGGCCCCTTGTATCAAGTGATGGTTACAGGGTGGCGACTTGATCGGGAAACCGGAAAATAACCGTAAATTTAAATAAAAACCTGGAATTTACTTGACTCCACCTAGACTATTGAAAATTCTATCAAAAAAATACGAGAAATTACCGCTTCCTTTTAATGAATCAGGTAGATATCTTATTATTTGATTTTCTTTTTTCATTATAAGAGGAGCATTTTGCAAATTTGTTGCTCTGTGAGATTTTTTTAGCTGACTTAAATTTGATAATCGAATTGATGATAGCCCAAACCTACAGAAAGAATAATTATTTTTATTTTTCCAAAAAAATGTGTTTATCACGTTTCATTTGCTTTTCCTGATTCATCTGACTTGGGACAGGGAATTTCAGAAAATAATTGTAGCTTTTATTTTAGGGCAGGGAGTTTCAATGAGGAAGTATAATTTCACTTGGAGCAGGGAATTTTTCACATGGAACAAGAACTATTTGAACTAATTATAATTCGTATTTAGAAGATAGGAATTTGAAGAAAAAAAAAACGTTCCTCCAATCCATACTTCGTCGCGATTTTAAAGTTCCCTCTCCTTAATTTTGAATAAATAAAGTACTTCAAGCTTGTTTACATTGTTCATTGCAAATTAATCCTTTTTTTTGTTAAAAATCAACTACTCTTTTGGAATTTAAACTTGTTTGTTGAAAATTAAATTTTCTGGTTAAAGTTGCATTATTTTGATTCAAAATTCACCTCTGGTTGGAATTGTAACTACTTTGTTAGAAATCAAATAATATTTTTTGGTGATTGATTTTTTAATTTGGGAATTAAACTTTTCTTTTTGAGAATGAACTTCGTGGAAATTTTGCCTTTTCTGTAGAAAGTTAATCTTTATAGTCAAAAATTCATCTTTTTGCTCAAAATACATCCATTCATTTGAATGTTCATCATTATACCTGAAAGTTCATCCGATTGGTTGAAAATCAATCACTTCAACTGAAAATTCAAATGTTTCATTTTTAGTGGAAAATTGATCTTTTCTAGTTGAAAATTCGACATTTCGATGAAAATTCGTCTTTTTGAATTAAAAATTCAAATATATCGTTGAAACTTCACATCTTTTATTAAAAAATTGATTTTTTGTAGAAAATAATCTTTTTCTTTGGATGTTTATATTCTTCTTCAAAAATTCTTCTTTACGGTTAAAAACTCAAGTTATACACTCAAAGATTTTTCATTATAGTCGAACATTCGTCTCGTTGAAAACCTTTATGTTTGGTTTAAAATTATTTTCCCAGCCAAAAATGTCACTATTCCATTTTTGTTTGAAACTTTCTATTTTTATCGTTCGCATTTAACCATTCTGTTGAATGAATTGTATTTTTTGTTTGAAAATCAATTTTTTGTCAAAAATTGAACTATTCTTGTTAAATCTTCATCATTTCAGTTGAAAATTCGTCTTCCTGGTATAAAATTCAACTACTTAAATTAACAATTCACAATTTTATTTGGTTCTTCGTCATTTTTTGCATAAATGTAATAATCTGACAGTTTTTTTTTGTTTGTTGAAAGATAGTTTTTTTTTATTATAAGTGATTTTTATCTGAAAATTTAACTCATTCCAATCGAAAATTCCATGGTTTCTTTTAAAAATCGTTTTTTTCAGTTAAACGTTTTTTTTTCAGTTTAAAATTTGAGTAATCAAAATTTTATTTAATAATCTTTTTCAATGAGAGTTGTTTTATTTGGTTGGAAAATCAACTCCTTCAGTTAAAGATTCTTTTTTTTAGAATAAAACACCTATGCTTGGTTTAAAATTGGTTTAAGTGATTATTTTTTTACTTTGGAATTCGACTATTTTGTTGAAACATCATATTTTTTCTTAGAAAATGATACTTTGTATTTGGAAATTAATCTTCTTGTTTGAATATTCACCTTCATGGTTGGAAATTTTAGTGCCTTAGCTAAATATTCATATTTTTAATTGTGAATTCATGTTTTTGATTTAAAAATTCATCACATTGGTTAAAAAATGAACTATTTTCTTGGAAATCTGTTTTTTTTTTGTTATCGTAAATTGATTTTTTCAATTGTAAGTTTAACTGTTCCAATTTTTGTGAAAAAATGATATTTTTTGTTGAAAATTAGATTATTCTTTCAAAAATTTATTTATTTTGTAATGTTTAATCTTTTTTGTTAAAAGATTGATTAGAATCAACGTCATTTATAAAAATAAATGTTTATCGTTTTGCGAAAAATATAAATATCACTCCTAGTTGACCGCGAAAATTGAAAAACATGACCGGGAAGAACCGGGAATTTGAAATCGTCCACCGAATCGCCACCCTGGGTTAATTAGGACTGAATTTGAACGATTCTGAATAAACAAAAGAGTTCTTCGTTTGTTTGAAGCGCAGCATCCGTATTAAATTAAAATCTCCCGTCGTTAAAAGTTTGTGCCGAGTTTACCAGAAATTTTTTCTGAAAGCACTAAGGAAGACGTCCTGAACTCTCTGGCTCCCTTCTTGGGAAAGGAAAAGTTTAACCAAACTTTTCATCGAGTTTCCTTCTTACTTAATTCGTTGCTCTCGGACACCCCGTGCATAAACGTGGCTGGATATTATTATGTAGGTATATATAGGCTGTTGGATGGAAAACGGGTTTCTCCAGCGAGTATTCCAAGTTATCGCTCTGGCAACGTGTGAGGATGACACGAGCCACTTCCTCGAGTTTCTGCCATAATGCTTCTCGAGCAGAAGTTCAAGGAAGTTAAACTCCACCTCTCCTACGAAAGTTTTGCTCTGACTTTATGTCCGTCGAGTCTGCAAGGTTAGCTTGACATAACTTTCGTGTCAGAAGAAACTCACCGCAAAATTCGTGATCTCACTGTAAGTCTCTTTCACTAACTTGCTTTCGTCGGCGAAAGAAGAGATTTCTCGTAAATGTTAATTTTATTGCTCTCACTTTCTGAATCAGTCCTGCAATAATACAGGATTCAGAGAATTTTCTTGAACAGATAAATGAATTAGGCATTTCAGTTTTTCTGAAATCGAATTCTATATTCAGTTTTTAATTGTCTATTTTGAATTTTTTCAGGGAGCGACGAGACGCAGAAGTGCGGGAGTTTGAGAAGAGAGAACGAGAAAGAGAACGCGAGGCGAAGATGGAACGAGAAAAACTGGAGAAAAAGGCAGCTGATCAAGCAGTTCAAAAACACTTCGAAGCTTCCCTGAGGCTAGCACATCAAAAGGTGAGTCGGGCTCGGCTTACTGTGTACTTCCGGTAAGACGTTATATGCATTACCTTGCCTCTTCTGCAAGTTCCGTTAAGGTTGTTATCTCCAATGGCTGCGCAATTCAGGCTTAGTTCAATTATCTAAGTCGAGATCTAAGTATTCGAGAAGTCAGCTTCGTTTTTATTTCCATTTTCAATTCAGATCTGATCAGTTTCAAATTCAGAACCTGAAAAAATATAAATGATTAAAAATTAGGAACATTTGAAACAATTCAAAGAATTCTCCTTGCACTCTTTCTTACATTACACTAACTTATATACTTACTCTTGAAGATAATATCAAAATATATCAATCACGCAAGATCTGAAACACCCAAACGACTACTTAATTTCCTCTTTCTCCTCATTTTATAGCGTTCGGTTATACCTTTAAAACCATCGTTACCTTCGAATCCTTATCTGAACTCGGGTGGAAAGTTTCATAGAGGAATCGCTCCCGAGGAACCTTGGTGACGTGGGGGGCGATTCGATTAAACTGTCTGGGGAAGCTAGAACGTCTTGTAGAATGTAGAGAGGGTATTATATTGTATCAGTAGAGGCCTCTCTCCCTTGTAAGGTTTCTTCACGAAGATGAAAGTGTGGGATATAGATGCTTGTTGGTTCGGTGAATAATTCAAAGAGTGTAAAGGGTGAGCAAGGGGAAGGGGAGAAGGAAGGGGAAAATGATACTAAGGGGTGTCCCAAGAGTTTCCAACGAGGGCGCCAGGATGGTGATTCGTCAGGGGGTGGAGGGGTATAATCAATGCATTCTACCACCTGCCCTTTAGTCCTGAACCGACCCCAGCCAAAACCCTAAGCCTCCCTCCTAACTTTGTATATTGGTATTTCTGACTCAGAACTCCATGGGTCTGTGACCTATCCGGACACACGCAACCTTTTCCATAGTATCTACTTTACACACTTCCCAAGCAGAAGGAATGGCCTTTCTCTCTCGACTACCTGTTCCTTCTATAAACTCCCTCAGTTTCAGACCATACAACAGTCAGTCTGCTCCGAACCCTCGTTTCGAACAGTTACACCTCGTGACATTTGTATCTTTTCTGTTTTCATCGAAATTTGTGACCTTGGAATCTAAACTCTCATGTGAAGAATAACGGTATGTCGCTCATACGTGTCTCTTGTTTACTATTTTTCGGTGTTTTTACACTTTCTGTGAACAGTTTCTTCGCGTATGACCTTGAGTAACTTCAGAGGCCATCATATAAATATTCAGGGACTAGACTTGTTGAGTTTGTACGCGTGGGGGTCGAGTGAATTCTTAGTGGATGTCAAAACGCATCAAGTTTGTTACTTTTTTTGCTTTCTGTGGAAAAGCAATATTCTTCCAAGAGGATAACAACACAAAAAACAACGACTCTGTTCAAGGTATTTATATCTCGTCTGTGATGGTAAATTGTAATACCGAGAAAGACACTTGACCTTCGAGAGGGAATGATGAAGTTTTTCTAGCTATACTGCTACATAATTGTTTTCCCATCTAATATTTAGATGGCGTTCATCATTCCATTATCTTGCCCTATTCTGTTATTTTTCTTAAAACTTTGAAACTGCTAAACATATTACTGAATATACAACTAAATATATTAAATTCAAAATTATATATTTTTATCGTTCAGTGAGGCTTCCTTTGTTCGTCGAAGAGAAGCGTGTAAAGCCATTTTTAGGTTTTATTGAGAACCGAGTTTCCTTGGAATTTTGGAGCAGGAGGTTAAACCCAAACTCGTTTCAAATTATACGTATATAATCAAAGATGTATAACTTTTCGCAATCTTATTAACGACTAATGTTTCTGAAAGTATCCAAGTTTAAAGTTGTGCAAAATGACCGTCTTCGGTCAGTATTCACTAAACCGTTTCTTATTTGAAATGTCTTGATGAAAGAAGTCCCTAATAATTTTGAATTTAGTTTATACTCATAATACAGTATATTTGTGTATTCTCCAAAATCATACACATCTGTACATGACGATGGTTTAAAAATTATTTTGAGCATAGAAGGTTTTTCTTTTATATAAAATGTTGATTATAAAATCTTGTAAGTCACAGCCAAAGTCTTTAAACGGGATATGTCCTCTTTCCCTCTGGCCTCTCAGTGACATTAGCATTGCAAACCTTTCCGCAAGGCGAGGTCATTAATTATGCACTCCGTGCCAAGTACGCAACAATGAATGCATTTGCCCATGGGATAAGGAGAGCAACAATCGTGAGCTTGATATTTTGTGTGCGTGACACACACACACACTTCCCACTTTCAAACTGTAGTGTAAGCAAAGTCTGCTCGATGAATTTTAAAGCGTCTGAGAGTTACGACTCCGAAGTTTAGCCAACGAGTAGATAGCTTAGAGAGAATTCTTGAAAGACGCTTCATTATATTGCAGCATTTTCACAATAAGCTTTATTTGCTCAGTCTTCGAGTATCAGTGCCAAGAATTTTAATCGTTTTCTAAAAATACAACATAATAAAAGTAATGCAGATAGTCACTTTTATACTGGAATATTTGAAAGGAAATTCGTTTCCGGCTGCAATCCAAAAGCGTCTTCACACCTGATTTCACGCTTTTGCACTTTAAAGAGAGTTGTAAAAGTCCGCAAACAATCCTTTCAGGCTGTGAAAAAAGTTGAACAAAACCGCTGGCAATGCGCCACTTTTATTACCATTCAGTACGTGCTTTCAGTAAAGTATTTACGATGTTAAGTTGTGAGTGTGTTCCTCTCTTTCTCTGAACTTTAAAAGTCTAAAGAAGTCTTGGACGACTTCGAGGTAATTCACAAGTTTTCCAGTTCTTGAGAAAAAGAGACTGTGAAAATCCCTGGAAAGTTTGCAATTTTTCGAGGACTTTGCTGTTAGTTTGTCTCTTCATAAGACGCTCTTTTTATGTCGTCGGTCTTTCTATATGTATATTTGCTTGGTTATGTAGAATGCTTAGGGTGATACCCTAAGCGTTCTGGATACTTATTTTATATTTCACGTGTTTCCTCAGCAAAATGAAAAGCTTGCTCTTTGAATGTTTAGAATTTCTTAAAATAAGACTTTACTGACAAGAAATTGCTAAGTAAAATGATTCTCAAGGTCAAGTTTAACATGTTAATTCGTTTCTGCGATTACTTTTTGGCTTTATTGTTACCGAGAATGGTTTCGTAATTAGGCTCAAACCTTAGACTTTGGGTTTAGTTTAACAATTAAGTACGCACAAAATCCAAGTCATAAAACTTTTCCATGTGTTTATATTGCCATATTGTCTTGGAAAGGACACAGGTATGTTCTATCTATATTGCCAGGCCTGAGGGACCAAATTCTTTTGAACCGTTTGAAGGCGGATGTCTGAGCTCTGGCCTGGCCCTGAATTGTATTTTAAAGAGGATGGATCGAGGGGCTGTGAGAAGTGACCGTCCTTTACTTTGATATAAGAATAATAAAGGCAGAGGTTCACCGCTATCTTATAAGTTCTCTCAGGTATACTGATAACTTTTCCATTTTTCTGGAATTCTAAGAATGACGTCATAATACTATAGTATATTATTCTACTTAAAAATATTTCCATTGAAGGTGTGAGGTTTGCTTTCAAAGGTGATAAACTCTCTTATACCTTGATACTCACTTTACCGATCTTGGAAGCAATCACTAGCACTTTGGAAACGCATTCTTCTCAGACGATGCAGTTAATTCTGATCTCAAACCACTAGGTTTATTCGAAATAATTTTTTTTTTGTTCTTATAAGTATGGCTTCGTTGAGGGATTGTTTCGCCAATTTTCAAATCTAGCAAATTTGAATGCAAATATTATGGAGAAAATGTTCTTGGTGAAATTGCAGCTGCTTTAGAACAAGGGTCACACGTAAATGAGGTGACCTGATATGTTGCCAAGTCAGAGACACAAAGCACAGAAAATAGGCATGCTACCCGAGAACCTCTCTTCTAAGATGTCAAAATGAGATTATTTATTCAAAATGGTTTCGGACCGTTCGAACGCTGAGCCAAGGAGCTAACGTTTTTCCAATTTATTCGAGGAGTTTCTAAATTTAGATGCGGAGAGTGCTCATAAATTTCAACGTGAAACATATGTCTGAACAGTTGTAAAGCGTGACCCTGCATATTTTCATGTTTCCTCCCATTGTACACGAACACATTTTCTCTAATCTAAAGCTAAACTACAGTTATAAGGATTGCAATTTAATTTTACTATATCGTAAATTATAACCTTGGTATTTATAATTGTTTTCAAAGTTTAGGAATTGATAATTATGCAGATGTAGAAGTTGTCAGCATGTCTTTTTCTGTCCTCCTTAATTTTCTGTTTCGCCCGAAGATTGCTATCGACTTGTGAAATGGCACGGTTGGAAAGCTTTGATCCCGAGATTAATTGGACGAACTGTTGATGGGGCCGACATAATAGCTACTTATTTCTCAGAACTCGTATCTAAGCATCCAATTCAACTATTCAGTCAATTTTCTTCATCTATCTTTTATCAACTCAATTCCCGTTGAATCTTCTCGAAAATATGTACGCACTCCATTCGAGGAGACTGTTAATTTTTGGTATTACTTAGTTATAGGATTTGAACTATTCAGGAAAGAATGCAGATATAATCTGTCTAGAAATGTTTGTGGATAAAAATTCTAATCTTTAAGCTTCAGGCTAAACAATACTCGATAATTTTATATTTATAACGAGCAGATCATAATAGGCTCTTTTACGTTGATACTTTGTTTTTCTTCAAAGAACAGGACAAACCGGTTTGATTGCGGGATCCTAGTTCAGAACCGGTCCTTTTTTTCGACTCACGTCGTCAGGTGCGTGCAGAGTGCAGATAAATTGAATCAAATTGAGATGCTCTTTTCTAGGAAATCTTTTTCAACTCGCGTAAAATGTGGGATTTGAAAAGTGTTCGGATTATGTAATTATTTTCTCTGTGGATGAGAACTGCCGAGGTGTGAGTTGAGCCAGTTCATGGGATAAAAATTCCGCTTGCTGAGAATATATCCTGCAGGGGTAGGAAATTCTCAGTTTGCAAAAGGTCAGCATTACTCTTTCTGCTGACTCGTTGTTTCCATAGGCGTCGTGTTTCTCATCGCTTCGTCAGCATCCTCCATCCAGTTTCTTTCTGCTACCTGACGCGATGCTGAAATTCGAAAAAGTAACAAAAGATATAATAATTCCCGGACCCTCGGTAAACTTTGGTTTGAGTTAAACCGGAAAAACGTAATCCCTTGTCTTGCTGAGATTGCCCACGTGATAAAATCCAATTTCCTACGTTAAATAACCTATTTTATCTCTTCGTTGTTCAAGTATCCATTTCCGTCTTTCAAGATGTGTCGATATCTTTCGCATTTTTCAGATGATTCCTACAGAGGATTCAAAGTCGAAATTCCCACTATAATCGATTGAAAATTTTCCATTGAAATGAATAATTTCAGATTGAACGGTCAAAATAGCAATCCCGAGTGTTTATAGGTTCATTTGATCTGCGCATTTCCATTGTAAGCTGGAAAGCATGTATGCTGAAGCTTAAATATTCTTTTTAGTAGTAAATTTCAATAAAATTCAAAAGGTTGTTTACTCGAGATACGTAATAATTTCGAACAAACATGTGCAGAGCACAGGTATTTCGGGTTGGTATATTCATAAATTGAGGAAAGTTTACTTTTGATAAGGCCACAATATAGGTCTTCTGGAATTTATCATAATTTTGAAACACTTTCGGTGTGTAAAGTGCAATATTA
This sequence comes from Neuroterus valhalla, assembly GCA_011762715.2. NCBI lineage: Eukaryota > Metazoa > Arthropoda > Insecta > Hymenoptera > Cynipidae > Neuroterus > Neuroterus valhalla. Next base: position 23,831 of record WSXT02127492.1, read on the forward strand.
ATGTCTGCAAGTGGTACAAAAGAGCGAATAATAATTCAACTACTCGTTTCTCAAATGTATACAGATACAGTATATGTTTATGAAAATGAATGTCTTCATTCGCATTGTCTTTCTATCGCACCTTATCTTCTCTTATCTGTTTGCCTCATGGAATTAATACTCTGCTTGTTTGGACTCGAGCGATAAGATAAAATTCATGACACGACACTGTACAATTCGAGATTTTGCTTACTACGAGAAACGCCGATTTCTGGTAACCTTTTTTTCTCATCGAGGAAAAACAACAAGCTATTCATACAACGAATAGTTTCCCCTACTGTTTGACATTTCGAGATTAGATTTATAAATGTAATGTATCAAATCGAAAAGCAGATGATACGGAATTATAAACTAATGTCGCAAAATGCTCTTCTAACCGTAGTGTCCAGTGCCTAGTTGAATTGTAATCATTTGTATTTTATCGAGGTCGTATGTCTCACAGGTCATAGTTATCAATTAAAAAACACTATCTTCCACTCTCGTAATGTAACGATGTAGTGGGCGTTTATGATAATTGTGTACAGCCTGTACAAGTAGATGATTTATCGAGATATCCATCTAAAGATTATTATGTGGAGATCGCAAGCATGATTAATGTACATTCAGTCAGCTCAATTAGAATCTGCTGGAATCGACGGAAAAACATTGAATCATTTTTTATCTCATCTAGTAGAAAGAACACAATAAATCTTCAATTAAATATTCTGAACAGACTGTTTTCAGATTAAGATTACATATGACTAGCCATAAAATCAATCCATTACCAATAATATTGAATTTTCATTTGAGCGAAGAGCACTTCAATTACCCGTTGCAGAAATATGAAGAAAAGAACAGTAGATATAAATTAGAGTCGGAAATAGAGGAAAGAGAAAACTGAAGTTCAGGAAGCAAATAAAAGTTTGTAGACTGTAATGGTTTTCTGCCTACGCATTTTTTTCCATTCATTTCTTAGCCAGCCACCCCTGAATTAATCAATACAAGAATAAGCAGTCGCGGACAGCCGATAGGAACCAGTCGTGGGTGTGGTGAGCCCACATTGGTATAAAT
>WSXT02127493.1:0-10789 GCA_011762715.2 Neuroterus valhalla
TATACGATAACCTATCGCTAACAAACTGGACATCAGTAACCGCTTGTAAAATTCGCTTGTTTATAAGAAAACCAGTTGTTAATTGTTTTTATCTCAATTTACTTGCATTCTTATGAATTATTCTGATTCCTGTCGAACCATCCTGAATCATTTTCAATTCTTTTCAATTATCTTGAATTTTTTTCAATGATTTCGAATTCCTTCAAATTTTTTTTTGCTTTCAATTATTTTTTGGACTTTCCTCGCAATCGCATGAATTATTTCTAATTCCTTAGAACAATTTCAAACAATTTTGATGGAGTTTTTGAATCAGCGGCGAATACAGAAAAATATTTGGGGGGAGGAGGTTCAAAATGAGTGAGAAAAGTACACCTTATGCACATCTTAACCGCGCTAACCTGAAATGTAAAGTGTACACTGATGTATCAAACTCAACAAAAAATTTAAACGATAATGCTAGATTATAGGATTATATCCCAGGAATTTTTAAAAAAGTTACAATTCCAAAATTTGAGTGTTGTGATCCAAAAGTATTCCTAGTTCCAAAATAATGTTTTCATGTACTTTTAAAATATCTTCGATATGTGTATTTCAATATTTTTATGCACTTCTTCATAGGAAATTGTCCTTTCAGAATTGTTAGATCATCAATGTTTCACAAAAGTAAGTTAATTTGTACTAAGATTCGTTTTTTCGTTTCTCTCGAAACTAGTTGGCCGTAGTAGAAAATATCCTGAAGGCATAAAGATCTAATTCTAAAATCTGCACAATATGCATTTGAATTACTCTTTCCTTATATTAACAACAATAACCATGTTAATAAATGTTTTAAACAATTTTAGAATTGCAAATTCAAAATACGAGAATTTTGATTCAATGAAAAATTCTTCTATGGAATTTTTCATAACATAATAAAGTTAGGGTTAAAGTTTGTAGGGTATATCAAAATGAGAATTTTCAATCCGTCATCTTGACACATGGACTGCTGTTAAATTTTATAAGATTTTGAGTATTAGTTGTATGTACAAATTGTAACCATTTTTCAAGAAAAAATACAAAGCATAACACTCTGGTACAATGATTACCATACCATCTTACCGTACTATCAATTTATTGATTTTTTGAGAATAATGTTTTTTTGGCAAAAAAATCTGGAGACCTGAAAAAAATTTTGTTCTACAATATTATTGTGCATCACACTTTGGCTCAATTTCATGTCAAAGGATCGCCATATTATACATTATAAAAGAAGCACAGAAGAAGCTTTTCACGTAAATAAAACGTAGTTCCGCGATCATGCGGTTTGAACAATAATGACCCAAAAATTACAAATTATCAACAATGCTTCATCAGAATTGATACTTTCCATTTTGGTGAATATCATTGTGTTTAAAATACATACGAAAGATTTCATAACTTCCAATTGCTGTGCAGATAAGTTGCTACAGATTTTTATCAAATTTACACTGATAATCTGCATTCTGTTATTTTGAAATGATGCTTATTCTTACAGACCCAATTACAGGAATACCAGTAGTTACGGATCCTTTGGGTCCGGGAAGAGTACCACAGCACATTAACACTAATCACAATCTGATGCTTCACGAGCAGCTATTCCCAGCAGCTAGTCGTATAACAGGATTCATAATCCCGGAAGTCAAGTTAGATAGGCTATCCAGGTGAATGGATTAATAAAATAATTGTTATTTAGAAGATATGTATAATATTTTATCTTATTTGAACCATCAGCATATTTACAAACTAATTTTTTTCAGATACGAAAGGTACGAGCGTGCACTTCTAAAAGGCCACAAGGAAAGTTTGGATCGAGGAGACAGCAAAGAAAATATCGATATTGATAGTCAAAAGTACAAAGCTCAAGTTATGCAATTAATGCAAGAGGGCAACAAACTAAGGTACTTATATATTCAATACCAAAGATTTGATATTCCTCTCCAACATTCTAAGAATTGGAACTTGATACTTGAAAAGCTGGCCTCAGAGTGTAATTCTATTCTTGAACGACCACTCTGCCGCTGCACAGTAGTTCAAGATCACAAATTCGTGGCCAAAACTCAAAAAGTTAATATTTATGACTTTTCGAGTGCTTTCATCGCGTGTTTTGGGTCACTGATTTCAAAAATGATATTAAAAATTAAAAATAAAAAATGGCGGACACGTTCCCGGAATTTTCTATTGTTTCCTACGAAAATAAGTACAAAGGGGGTTTTGGGGTAGCTGATTTCAAAAATGATATTGAAAATTCAAAATTCTTATTGGCGGACACAAAATGTCGGACAATTTTCTAAAATTTTCTTTTGTTTTCAACAAAACGAAGTACAAAAGGGTTTTCTGGGTCGCTCATTACAAAAATGATATCTAAAATTCGAATAACAAAATGTTGGACCAAAAATGGCGTACATTTCAAGCTCAGAATAATCATTCTTAAATCTTCTCACGAGGGTTGATAAATAGTAAAAGAATCAGCTGGTATACCGAGAAACTTCGTCTCTAAAGTCGTGATTTCATTTTCAAGATTCAGGTCCTTAGAGGATTCCACTTATTCGAAAATTTTGAGACGTTTTCATTTCACGACCCGCGTCTTCGATCATGTCAATAACGGAGTAAGAAAAGTATTGCCTTATTTCCCAGTTTATAAACTTTTTACGCCAAAAATCCTGAGTTTTTATTCTGAAGTCGCTTTTATTTTACAATGTTTTCGTAACATTTATTACTGTTGCATATATTTATTGTTTATATATTTTTAGTTTTTTAATATTACTTATTACTTTGCTACATTTTTGGATGAGAAAATTGAATACTTCAACTGATAAATACTCTGATATCATACAATGGTAAAATTCGATTTGGAAATCCTATGTATTGTGTCCAGCACATTTCAAAAGTTCTCAAGGGTATATTCGAACGTCACTGAAATAATTACTCTCATTTTGAATGAGTATCTTTTCGGCACGGCATGTGGCGCGTAGAGAATCATAGATTGTTGTTCTATAGCGCGGGTGAACATTCCCACGCGATTGCAGAAAAAGCGCATTTATCTCTACAGGGGCAGCTCGGGGCAGCTTTTGCTGAAGGAATCAAAAAGTTGATACTTTTTGGCGATCAAAACGGAAAATCCCGGCGCGCGCACTCGCAGGCAAAAGAAAGAATTCACTACGTATATTCCTGAAGTATATGAAGAAAAAAAGGTTAAGACGTGCACATTTCACTCCCAATATCATTAACATACTTGTTCGAAATGCAAATCTGGAAGCAAGCAAAGATTCAACGCACCTTCAGAAATATCTTCTATTTCACCTTACATGTTTCTGGCATGAACTCACAGAATAACAACATTTTTCGTCGAACGCTCGAAACTCGAGAAACAAACTGATAGGCGCGCATTCGGTAAAGAGTCAAGCTCAACTGCCCACCACAAGGATAGTTTTGGATATAGTGACTTGCCCTTTTACAAAATAATGCTCCAACACCCCCTAAAGAAGTATAAATGAACATCTACCTCAGCCGGTAAACTTCGAATTTTGAGGTTTTGGAAAGCTTTTTGGGACCTTGAACCACTGTGCGTTGGTTGTCTTAGCCAAACTACTATGCTATTCGAATTCTGCTATTTGAATATGCCCCTCGTTTTTATCACACATGCGCAGCACACACAAGACAGGTTTCAAGACAGATTTTTTATTAATACTCTCTGGTTTCGTATATTGTTTTTAATTATTTTGAATTCACTTAACACGTATTGGATTTACTTTAGATTCATACGAATACTTTCAAATGCAGAAACATTAAGCAAATTCATAGGAATTAAAGGTATTGAGATCATTCAAGGAATTGAAAAAAATGTTCAAATATCAGAGAATTAAAGGAAACGGTAGAATATATTGAATTTCGAGGATTCGTGTAATGAAAATGATGCGCAAATTCAAAGACACAGAGTGGTTAGTTTAGACGACCAACGTCAGAGTCGCCGTTTCAGACGTACAGACCGAGAGAGGATCTCCTAACATGAAGGTATCGATATCTAGTTTTGATATCCTTATTTCAGAGAAAAGAAAGATTAATAAAAAATATTATCCTTTCAGTCCTGGAGAGGCGAGGAAAGCCTTTGGCCTATACTTGGGATTCATATTACGCAAAATATCCCAGTCGAATGCGGATCCAATTTGTTGCGATCTTGTGACCAAGTTTTTACAGCAATCCTCTAGTAATTTAAGGACGCCTTTCTTGTTCACTGTAAGCCCGAAGTTCCCTTCTGATTTCATTTTGTTTTTCATTTTTGGGAAAAAATGTAATAATATGAATGTTTTGTGTTTCATCAGATGCCAAATAGTAAGCTGGGTGATAAAGACAGGGCTGCTGTGACTGCTAAGCAGTTGTCGGATTTTTTACATCTATATAACAGAGAAACTGATCTTTATGCCGATACCGTTGACCGGCCTCGGACTATCCCTAACAGGCTTTTCCAAAAGTTTCTCGCTGCAGCGAGGTGAGCCGATCAAGTTATTAAGATAAAAACATCGACAGTTATTTATTATTATTATTATTATTATTATTATTATTATTATTATTATTATTATTATTACTATTACTTTTATTAAACCATTAAGCACAACATTGCCATCTTTACTCTCTCTTTTATATGACCATTCACTTCTCCATTTCTCCTGAATCAGGGTGACGACTTGACCGGGAAACCGGGAAAGACCGGGAAATTACCAGGAATTTAATTAATAACTGGGAATTTACTTGACTCAACCTAAACCTTTAGAAATTCTACCAAAAAATACGAAAAATGACAGTATGCTTTTCATGAATCGAAAAGAGATCTTATCATTTGATTTAAAGAATATAACGATCCTTTAATCTGATTCTCAAAATATTTGAATATATTTGTACGTCATGAGAGGAAGATTTTTTTTCCATTTAAAAAAAAACGTTTTGCAAATTTGTTGCTCTGTAAGATTTTTTTAGTTGACTCAAATTTGATAATCGAATTGATGATAGGCCAAACCTACAAAGAGAATTATTATCTTAATTTTTTCAAAAAAATTTATTTACCACGTTTTATTGGCTTTTCCTCATTTATCTGGCTTGGGACCGAAAATTTCAGGAAAATAATAGTTTTTATTTTAGGGCAGGGAATTTCAGTGAAGAAATATAATTTCACTTGGAACAGAGAATTTTTTACATGGAATGGGAACATATTTAGAAGAAAGGAATTTGGAAAATTCGTTCCTCCCATTCAAAATTCGTCACTATTTTAAAGTCGCCTCTTCTTAATTTTAAATAAAGAAAGTACTTCAAGCAACCTTGAGAGTAGAAGTAGTAGGTATTCCGAAGAAGAAATATTTCTGAATTATGATCGAAAGCTTGTTTACAATGTTCATTGCAAATTCATCCTTTTAGAGTTGAAAAATTAACTACTTGTTTAAAATTCAACTAGGTTCTTTTTGTCGAATTTTCTCGTTCAAGTTGCATTATTTTCATTCAAAATTCACTTCTGGTTAAAATTTTAACTGCTTTAATAAAAATAAATTCAAATTTTTTTGGTGAAAAATTCAAGTATTCGGTTGGTCATTTATTTTTGAATTTGAACTTCTGTTTGCGCAAACTACATGAATTCATTTTGAGATTCATCATTATACCTGAAAATTCATCAGTTTGGTTTGAAACCATTTACTTCCACTGAAAATTCAACTGTTTCATATTAATGGAAAATTGATCTTTTCTTTTTCAAAATTCAACATTTCGGTGAAAATTTGTCTTTTTTAAATGAGAATTAAATTATATCGTCAAATTTTGACATATTTGGTTGAAAAAATCAATTTTTTTGTGGAAAATTATCTTTTTCTTCGGAAGTTAATATTCTTCTCCAAAAACTCTTCTTTACGGTTAACAATTCAAGTCATATAGTCAAACATTTTTCGTTTTAGTCGAACATTCATCTAGTTAAAAATTCTTATATCTGGTTTCAAATCAATTTTTCAAGCCAAAAATGTCACTCTTCCATTTTTGTTTTAGAATTTTTATTTTTATGGTTCGAATTTCAACCTTTCTATTGGGAAATTATATTTTTTGGTTGAAAATTAATTTTTTTGTCAAAAAATGAACTATTCGTTGTTCATTAATTCAGTTAAAAATTTACCTTTCTGGTTTCAAATTTAACTACTTCAGTTCAATATTCACAATTTCATTTGATTCTTCATCATCATTTTGTGTATGAATGTAATCATTCGTTTGACAGTTAGTTTTTGTTTTGTTTTTTGAAAGATAGTTTTTTTTTAAGTTAGTTTTTTTGTTTTAGGTAATTTTTTTAACTGAAAATTTAACTTGTTCCAAATGAAGATTCCATAGTTTCTGGTGAATATCTATTTGTTTAGTTAAACATTCATTTTTTTCACTTTAAAATTTGAGTAATCAAATTTTTGTTCACAAATTATCTTTTTTAGTAAAAGTTTATTTTATTCTTTTGAAAACTCAACTCCTTCAGTTGAAGTATCTTTGTTTTTGTATAAAAATTTTTTTGATTGGTTTAAAATTGATTTTCTAAACTCAAAATGTCACTGTTCTTTTTTTCGTTGGAAATAATTATTTTTCCAGTTCGAAATCCGAATATTTTGTTGAAACATTATATTTTTCCTTAGAAAATGATTCTTTCTAATCGGAAATTAATTTTCTCATTTGAATATTCACCTTCATGGTTAGAAATTGAAGTGCTTCAGTTAGATATTTATCTTTTTAGTTAAAAATTCATCTTCATGTTCCGAAATTTAACTGTTTTGGTTGAAGATTTATAATACTATTTGAAAATTCATCAAATTGGTTGAAAAATGAACTATTTTGTTGGGAATCTTGTTTTTTTTTCTGTTATCGTAAATTCATTTTTTGAATTTGAAGTTTAACTGTTCCAATTCTTGTAAAGAATGATATTTTTTGTTGTTAAAAATTAGAGTATTCTTTTCAAAATTGATTCATTTTGCAATGTTTGGTCTATTGTATAAAAGAATTTTTAGAATTAACGACATGAATAAAAATGAATGTTTGTGTTTTGCGACAAATATAAATATTTTACTTTTTCTTGACCGGGATAATCGAAAAAAATTCCCCGTGAAGAACCGGGAAATGACCGAGAATATGAAATCGTCCGCTAATCGCCACCCTGTGAATAGGAAATTTACTAGATACATAAACTCTTTTACTTCCTGTACAGCCGCCCCCTTTCACTTCCATGTAAGAAAAACATTTTATTCTATATACGTGCATACCACTCAGTTTAGAATATAAATCATTATGAATCATTTATGGAATTCGATATTTGTGATTCTTCCCAACTAGTTAACTTAAGTTAACTTAGTTAACTTTAGTTAACTTAGTTAACTTAAGTTAACTTGAACTTTCGGTTTTTGAATATTCCAATTTCATTTACGAGGATTTTCTCCGGTAATTTAAAATTTCTGTTTCTTGCCCATTTTCTGATTAGGTACTTATATTCTTAGTACTTTTCAATATTCAAGATTCTCTTTTTTCCGGCAAAATTATATCATTCCGGGAAAACGTAGAACATGTCTGGTATTCGAAGAGCGAAATGCTGTAGCAACTCCTCCAACATTTTAATTTATAAATAAATGATGAAAATTATATTTCTTTTCAGTGAGGAAGACCTGGACGATCTGTTAATTCTGCAAACCCGTCTTTACAACTGCGCTCACAGCTTTTTGGGCAGAAGTGGCTTCGCCGGAAGTCTTCGTGGTCCTAATCTCCTTTGTTGTTTACCTCACATCACGTCTCGCGTTCATTCTAACGCCATTGCTAATGAACAATGCAAATGCAACCAGTCTGTCAGTCGACCGACTAAGGCGCCTAGAACATAGTTCATCGTTCAGCCTTATATGCTCCTAGTTTGAAATTTATCATTTATATCGAATTATCCTTATTCTTTCAGAAGTGAAGAGCACACTGTCCTTAACGTTTTTATTGAAAGCAAGTTTTTTAAAACCTTGCATATTAACCTTGTCATGACTTATTTTATAGGAATGTTTTGTTAACTCTTTATTGTTTAATCTTTAGTCGTGTTTTTTTTTATCAGAAGACTTTAATTATTATTCGAAGTGTAGTCAGAACGCATCGGAAGTTACGCTAAAAAGGCAAACGAATCGCTCGTTTCGTAGAGAATAGGTTTGTATTATTACTATTATAAGTAAATTATTCGTTTTGGGAAAATTGTTTGTCGAAAATTGTTGTCGGTCCTTGCTTATGATTAGTGCGTCGTCTATAGAAAGTGCTTAATTCTGGTTGATGGAATTTCAACAGGAGGAAGTGAGCAAAACGTTTCATACGTTGTAATTGTGAAATTCGAACAATTTAGCATGTAAGTTTAGAGTCAATTCCTGCCAATTCATGAAAACTTGAGTTTCTTAAGAAATCTTAAAACGGAATTGTAAACGAGCGCAACTTTAAATTTGGAGTTTAAAAATCTCCATCAATCGAATCCCGTCTTTGTTATACTAGCCAAAAGCTACCTACTCATAATGAAAAATTAATTTATATGTTTGCAACGCCCAATGCTAATGAGCAGTATGCAATCGATGTTTTACCAAATGCTTGTGTGATTAGATTTTGCATTCTGTGATACATATAAAAAACTTTTTTGCTTTCGTGAGATCCGGACTCGATGTATATTTGAAGAAAACGAGTTAGATATAGACTTGGCTAACATTTTGTAGGAAAGAAAGTTATTGTGTGATTTTCAATCGAATCGTAATGTAATTGTCATCAGGCTTGAAACCAGTGCTGTATATTCAAATGTAAATTATTATAGGTAACAATCACTAGCTTTACGTTTTTACAACGAATGGATTTACATATTTAGAGCATAAGATGTATTTTATATTTACACTTACATGTACTTAAAAGACGAGTTCATGCTTTCGTCTGATCCGTCTAATTGAGAGATACGATTCTTTCTCAACTTGAAGAACTCAGTTTGTCCTCCATTCTAAAAATTTAGACTTTGGCTTTGATTGTACTTTTGGTTCGTATTTTTTTCCATGTTTTAAAATTTTTCAAACAATTAGAAATTCCTTATTTTCAAGATTCGGTTCAAAATTTTTGTTAAATGGACTGTTTTTGGAAGAAGTCTTGAAATCTTGAGAAATCTTGAGAATTTTTTCAACTTTATTTATTATTTCTCTCTATTTTGTGAATGAGTAATTCTCCTTTTCTTTAATTATTCATGTTTTATAATTTGCAACGTTTGTCCATTCCAACAGAGTCCATTCATATTCACTGTGAAAAAAGCCACTCTCATTTCCTGTTAATAATTCTGCTATATTTTCTAATTTTTATATAATTGGTTTCCATCTTTTTTTTATCCAAAAATAATCTCGATTGGGAATTTCTGGAAATGCTCTAGAAATCATTATACTTACTTCTACTTTATGCTTCTAAAATTGTCTATGAATTTGAAATATTTGAAAATGTTGCAGGAAATTCTGCAATTAATCATTCTACTGTGGCACCCAACAGAGTCTGGATTATACTAGATCATCGTTGAATGATCTCAAACCTTTGTGATTTTCCTTAAACTATTCTCTAAATTATTTTAAATTTTGTCAAATATTTTGAAACATTTATTAGTTTCATCTGTCATTTCAAATGTGATAGATCTTCAGAAAGTGTTCATGATGATTCAAATTGATTTACATTCTATTTCAGAGTAATTTAATTTCAAAACATTTTGGAGAGAAGAGCCAGATAAATTTTCAAAGTATTATAAGATACTAAATTTATGAAGGAAAACTAAAATTCATCATTTAGCATAAAATTCAGAATGGAGGATCACAATTTTTGCCGGCCGATATTTTGTACGAGTATTAGATTCATTAAAAGATAATTATACGCACTATTAATTCCTAAGTATTTATCGAATAAGCACAATTTGTTGATTTTTTGCGTTTGCGGTTCTTTATTACATGTTAATTTAAAGCGTTTTTATTATATTAAGTAGGAAATTTGATAATAGCAATCGTACTTTAATTTATTCTTTATAGCATAGCAAACTGAACTTTTTTGAATGTTATAAGATTAACAATTAACTTGAACCTTGTTTTTCTCCTTGTCCAGTATTTTCATGTATTATTTGCTAAGTCTCACTAAAGAAGAGGCATTTTGAAGGCACGTCAACTTCGCTGATTTGTTTTGCCAAGAATATGTTAATAATGTATCCATGAACGAAAAAGTTCTAAAATCAAAGAGAATCTATTTTAAACTGCCATAAATAGCGAAAGGCCTTCTTGAGAGTGTAAGAAAGTATTTTGTCCGCTATTGCTTTAATACTTCCTAATTTTTACAAATTTTTCACGTCGATGTGTTCAACCTTATTGTATCTTGATACTATATCTATACTTTTTTCTAGTACTGTATATCAAATTTGATTTCTTTATGTCTAGCCTCTCTGCTACTTTTCTATTTTATTCGGCGTTTGGAAATTGTATGGAATGCGATGGAAATATTAATTTAATGAAATCATTCACTTCTAAACCTAATGCCGAGACTTTTCGATTGTAAGATATCGAAAAGTGATTAAAGTCTGCTGCAATTCATAATATTTGCTGTGTAAAATTATTCTGAAATCCATGGAGAGAAAAGACATAAGGAGGCCAATCTGTAATGTATGGACTTCACCAAAAACGGTTGCTTTTCTGTTGCCACTAACACGTACATATACGCGTGCAGTACATGAACATCCCGAGCGTGGCGTGCCAACCGCATT
>WSXT02127515.1:0-10788 GCA_011762715.2 Neuroterus valhalla
GCCTCCCCCCCTCCACCCTCCTCCCCCCCCGTCCAACCTCATCCACACCCACCCCATTCCCCATACCCCCCCCCCCCTTATCATCCCTCCCCATCCCATTCCACCCTATCCCATCTTGTCGTATCCCATTTCTTTGTATCTCATCTCATTTCATCCCTTTCCATCATGTCCCATTCTATCGTATTCTATTCCATCGTATCCTCTTCCACCACACATTTTCCCACGCTATTCCACATTATATTATTCGAGCCCCTTATACCCTGTTTCACTCCATTGTATCCCTGCATGATCAATTCCATCATATTATTTCCAATTTATATCATATTGTTCTATCTCTTTCTTATTCCACCCCATTCTTCCCCATCCCACTCTGTCCTACTCCATCTTATCTCATCCTTCTCATCAGATTCTACCCCATCCGTCCTATTCCTTCCCATCCTGCTCCTGCTCATCTTACACATGTTGTTCCATCTCAATTAACATATCATGTATAATCTCATCCCATCCTATCCCATCCTCTCCCATCTCATCTCATTCCATTCCATTGCACCTTATCCCATTCCATCTCACCTCATCCCATTCAAACCCATCTCATCTCATCCAATCTCATCCACTCTCATCTCATCCCATTAATTCGACCTCTTATTATTCCTCCTCATCCCATCCCATTCCATCCAATCCCATTCTGCCCTGTCCCATCTCATCGTATCCCGTTTCTTTTTATCTTATCTCATCTCATCTCATTTCATCCCATCTCATCTAATATCATCTTATTCCTCTCAATCATGTCCCATTCTATCGTATTCTATTCCATCGCATCCTCTTCCACCTCATATTTTTCCACGCTATTCTGCATTATATTATTCGACCCCCTTACATCTTGTCTTACTCCACTGTATCCCTGCATGTTCAATTCCATCATATTATTTCCTATTTAAATCATATTGTTCTATCTCCTACTTGTTTCACCCCATTTTTCCCCATCCCGCTCTGTCCTACTCCATCTTACCTCAGCCATCTCATCAGATTCTACCCCATCCGTCCTATCCCTTTCCATCCTGTTCCTGCTCATCTTACACATGCCTTTCCATCTCAGCTAACATATCATGTCCTATCACATCCCCTCCTATCCTATCCTTTCCCTTCTCGTTCCATCTCATCGTTTCTGATCCCATCCTATCTTACCTTATCCCATCCAGCCTCATCTTGTCTTGTCCAATATTATTTGATCCCATTCCATCTCATTTCATTCCATCTTATTCCATTCTGTTTCATCCCATCCTGTCTCACCCCATCCCATTCTATCTCATCCCATTCCATCCAATCCTATCCCATCACGTTTTGTCCAGTGCCATCCTATCGCATCTCATCCCATCCCATCTCACCTAATCTCATTCCGTCCAATGTTGAATATTTTCCAACCATGCAGGGAAAATTACATTGTCGACCAATTTTTAAGTTTTGTTAATAAAATTAATTTCACCGGAAAAAAATTGAATATATCTGATTTCCATGTCTAGAGGTGAGAAACTGATTTACATTTTCGTTTTATATCGACGGCGAATGTCAGAGGAATGGAGGATTATGCGCTATGGTTATAATTACGGTGGATTCTGGGTCAACTTGAACTTTTAGTGACGAACCATTTTTATAATCAACTCCATGAGACAAAATTCTATTTAAAATTAATATGTTCCTCTTATACTCTGAATCTTCTTTACCCATCTATCAATTTTTATCCAATTTATTATCCCGCTATCACTTCCACTTGTAAATGGATCATTTAAATTTACATGAAATGAGTTGAAATTAGAACTGAGGATCACCCTTCTAATTCATTTTAATTTGAAATTTCGAGATTATCCCTTACTCGTATTTTTTTTCCATCTTCTTCAACACACATTCCAAAGTGATTTTCCTCTACCATAAATTCATTTTTTATTGACACGTCAACCAAATCAGATTAGAGATTAAACAAGCTCGTGGAACTCTAAGCCTCATTTACGTAGAAGTGGATCGACATTCACTATAATGATCCACTGAGTAAACCAGTTCACGTGGATCTGTCAGTATCCAAAATCTTTCGTTTGAGGCGTCCCTCTTTTTATTATAAGCAATTGTCCTCCAAAGATCCGTATCCTTGCATGCATCTTTTATTTTTAGTTCTAGCTGGTGAACTGTTGATAATCTTTCTATCCTCATTTGTACGTCTGTAGATCTCTTTTATCTTTCCGGCAGCTGCAAATAAACTTTTAAGATACACTTTACTAAGTAGGCAATCGCTCTTTGATTAAAATAGTCACTTTTGAAAGCCTTATCCTTGTAGATTGGGACGATGATCACCTGTCTCCAATCATTTGGAACTTCACCGTTCACAGCGCACATACAAGCGTATTATCTAATATATCATCTTCGGTATGATCGCTGTTATGGTTTGAAGCCTCACATTTCTCATTCAGAATTTTTCATTCAACCCGAGGAGCTGACAACTCGACTGAAAAGTGTACTCCTACTTTTGACTTCAAGATGCTTCATATAAAACTATCAACTATCGATTGATAGCAGCAAATCATTGCTAAATAACTGACTGTTATTTCCATAGAAGAAAAATGGTATTCTTCTGAAAATATGTATATTCGTATATATGATGATGAAAATTTGTTTGAACCTTAGTTTTTCACAATCAAATCGTTTGATGTCATATAAATGATCTTGGAAATTTTAAACGTGGTTACTTACAGTCAATTATATCGGGAAAATCCAATTTCTACCTCCAAAAAAAGCCAAATAATACATTTGTTCATAAAGTCCGTTTGAACAATCATCAAGTAATGTTATCGATTCATAGAAAGAAAGCATTGCCAAATAACTGGATGTAGATTCAGAAAAAAATGGTGTTTTGTTTGGAAATAAATAAATTTTTGTATAAAAATACAGTTTGTTTGAAGAATCGTTCATTACAATGAAATTGTTTACTGTCATCGAAATGTTCTTGAAAATTCAGGAGTAGGTTATTTAAAGTTAATCACATTAGGAAAACATACTACAGACAGACTATGGACGAACTACAGACAGACTATAGACTACAGCCTACAGACTACAGACTACAGACAGACTACACGCTACAGGCTACAGACTACAGACAGACTACACGCTACAGGCTACAGGCTACAGATTACAGACTACAGACTACATGCAACAGACTCTGCACTACAGACTACAGACTACACGCTACAGACTACAGGCTACAAACAGCAGACTACAAACTACAGACTACAGGTAGGCTACATACTGCAGACTACAGACTACACACTACAGACAACAGGCTACATATTACAGACTACAAACTACAGACTACAGTCAGACTACGAAAGGACTACAGACAGACTACAGAATACAGAATACAGACTACAGAATACTGACTACCGACTACAGACTGCAGACTACAGACTACAGACAACAGACTACAAACTACAGGCTACAGGCTACAGACCAGACTACAGACTGCAGGCTACATATTACTGTCTACAAACTACATTCTACAGTCAGACTCCAGAAAGGCTACAGACTGGAGAGTACAGACTACAGACTACAGGCTACATGCTACAGACTTCAGGCTACAGACTACAGATTACAGACTACAAACTACAGACTACAGTCAGACTACAGTTTACAGGCTACAGACTACAGATACCATCGTAAAAATCGTTTTTTCTGACTCAGGGTGTCTCAAAACGTAGAAATATATCAAATAAATATCAATATCAATCAAAAAGAAAATATCAATAAATCCGCGAAAGTCAATTTTCACATAAAACAATATCTTCTCATTCAGAATGAGAACGTAAAAAAGTATATATGTATGCTATATTTTGTCCAAAAGGCACAAAATTTGACGCTCCTTCACTAATTTCCAGACAGATACAGACAATCGTCGTAAGCAATCTCATGGTTCAATACTTGCATTATTGCTGACACTATAATAATGACGATAGTTGATTTTTATGCTATCCTCTGAAAATATGTGAGATAAAAATGTCAAGTCTAATAATGAAATAGTTGGTCTAAGTCTTAATAAACGCGCACAAGAGATAACTGTCACTGTCAGAGGAATTAACTCGTATTACTGTCACTTAGACGTCGCTTCAGTGTACCTGTAGCCATTCTACATTTCCACATGCAACTTAGTAAAGTGGAGATGATGTTTGAACGTGTTGCCAAACGAGCAACACCTTTCCTTGCACGCAAGGCAGAAAATTCACTACACAGGATCAACCTCAAAGAGACTTGAACCTGATGAATGAAGACTGATCCTCTATGAGTTTATATCATTGCCATTATTTTGCAGGTTTTTGTAGAGCTATTCTCAATTTGTTCTCGTGAAGCAACATATATGAATTATAATTAGAAAACAATCATCTGCGGCAAGTCTCACCTACGGCAAGTCCCATCTGTGGAAAGTCTTACCTGCGGCAAGTCTTACCTACATCAAGTCTCACGTGTGGCAAATTTTACCTGCGACAAGTCTCGCTTGCGGCAAGTGTCACATGTGACGAGTCTCATCTGCGGCAAGTATCACCTACAGCAAGTCTCATCAGTGGAAAGTTTCACCAGTGACGAGTCTTACCTATAGCAAGTCTCACGTGCGGCAAGTTTTGTCCGCGGCAAGTCTCATCGGTGGCAAGTCTCCCTTGTATCACGTCTCTTTGCGGAAAGTCTCACTTGTGACAAGTCTCATCTGCGGCAAGTCTTACCTACGACAAGTCTCATCGGTGGCAAGTCTCCTTGCGGAAAGTCTCACTTGTGGCAAGTCGCATCTGCGGCAAGTCTCACCTACGACAAGTTTCATATGTGGCAAATCTTATCTACGGAAAGTCTTACCCACGGCAAGTCTCATCCGTGGCAAGTCTTACATGTGACAATTCTCATCTGCGGCAAGTCTTACCTACGACAAGTCTCATCGGTGGCAAGTCTCCCTTGTGTTAAGTCTCTTTGCGGAAAGTCTCACTTGTGGCAAGTCGCATCTGCGGCAAGTCTCACCTACGACAAGTTTCATATGTGGCAAGTCTTACCTACGGCAAGTCTGACCCACGGCAAGTCTTATCCGTGGCAAGTTTTACATGTGACAAGTCTCATCTGCGGCAAGTCTTACCTACAGCAAGTCTCGTCGGCCGAAAGTCTTACCTGTGGCAAGTCTTACCTACATCAAGTCTCACGTGTGGCAAGTTCTACCTGCGACAAGTTTCGCTTGAGGCAAATCTCACATGTGACAAGTCTCATCAGCGGGAAGTCTCGCCAGTGACAGCAAGTGACAGCAAGTCTTACCTACGACAAGTCGCATGCGTGGCGAGCCTCACCTACGGCAGGTCTCTTTGTGTCAAGTCTTACCTGTGATAAGTCTTGCCTGTGGCAAGTCTCACCTCCAGCAAGTCTTACCTGTGACAAGTCTTACCCACGGCAAGTCTCATCTGTGGCAAGTCTCACATGTGACAAGTCTCATCAGCCGAAAGTCTCATCTGCGGAAAATCTTATCTGTGGCAAGTCTTGTCTGTGACAAGTCTTACCTACATTAAGTCTCACGTGCGGCAAGTTCAATCTACGGCAAGTCTCATCCAGGGCAAGTCTCCCATGTGGCAAGTCTCTTTGCGGCAAGTCTCACTTGTGACAAGTCTCATCTGCGGCAAGTCTTACCTACGACAAGTCTCATCGGTGGCAAGTCTCCTTGCGGAAAGTCTCACTTGTGGCAAGTCGCATCTGCGGCAAGTCTCACCTACGACAAGTTTCATATGTGGCAAATCTTATCTACGGAAAGTCTTACCCACGGCAAGTCTCATCCGTGGCAAGTCTTACATGTGACAATTCTCATCTGCGGCAAGTCTTACCTACGACAAGTCTCATCGGTGGCAAGTCTCCCTTGTGTTAAGTCTCTTTGCGGAAAGTCTCACTTGTGGCAAGTCGCATCTGCGGCAAGTCTCACCTACGACAAGTTTCATATGTGGCAAGTCTTACCTACGGCAAGTCTGACCCACGGCAAGTCTTATCCGTGGCAAGTTTTACATGTGACAAGTCTCATCTGCGGCAAGTCTTACCTACAGCAAGTCTCGTCGGCCGAAAGTCTTACCTGTGGCAAGTCTTACCTACATCAAGTCTCACGTGTGGCAAGTTCTACCTGCGACAAGTTTCGCTTGAGGCAAATCTCACATGTGACAAGTCTCATCAGCGGGAAGTCTCGCCAGTGACAGCAAGTGACAGCAAGTCTTACCTACGACAAGTCGCATGCGTGGCGAGCCTCACCTACGGCAGGTCTCTTTGTGTCAAGTCTTACCTGTGATAAGTCTTGCCTGTGGCAAGTCTCACCTCCAGCAAGTCTTACCTGTGACAAGTCTTACCCACGGCAAGTCTCATCTGTGGCAAGTCTCACATGTGACAAGTCTCATCAGCCGAAAGTCTCATCTGCGGAAAATCTTATCTGTGGCAAGTCTTGTCTGTGACAAGTCTTACCTACATTAAGTCTCACGTGCGGCAAGTTCAATCTACGGCAAGTCTCATCCAGGGCAAGTCTCCCATGTGGCAAGTCTCTTTGCGGCAAGTCTTACTCGTGACAAGTCTCATCTGCGGTAAGTCTTACCTACGACAAGTCTCATATGTGACAAGTCTTACCTACGGCAAGTGTCTTGGTGGTAAGTATGTGGCAAGTCTCACCTGTGGAATGTCTCACCTACGGCGAGTATCACCTGCGGCAAGTCTTACCCACGGGAAGTCTCATCTGCGGCAAGCCTACTGATTAAAATTGTCTCCCTGTAGCATCTCTATCCCTCCAAAAAGGCAAAAGTGCGGCATCTCTCCCCCAAGAAAAATTTGAAGTGGCAGAGTTTTAAATTGGGTTAGGGAGACTTGCCGCAGTTTTGACACTTTGGTGGAGAAAAGATGCTGCAGGGTAACCATTTGAATAGGTACGCTTACCACAATATTGGCCATCTACTCGGGAGAGATGCCGTAGGATAAACTTGATGCAGAAGAGACTTACCACAGAAGAGGCTTGCCACAGAATAAACTTGACGCGAGGGAGACTTGCCGCAGGCCCGCAGGTGAGAGCATAAGACCGGACAACTGTGGACCTGGGTTCAAATCCTAGCGGAGCTGAAGAATCATTTTTTCACCACTTCAACAATCATTATCTAAATAATTATTATTTAAATTATTTATGCGACCAGTAAAGAAACCAATTATTCTCACAATATTAATATTGTCTCCTCTTATGCTTTCGTTCTAGCATCTGTCTCTTTCGGTTTGAGAATTCTACAATTTAATTGAAGATTCAACTATTTTTTTGAAATTCCATTTTTTTCTTGGAAATTAATAATTTCACCTAATAATTCTACTTCTTCCTTATTGAGTGGGAATTGATAGTCTTCAATCAAAAATTGATGCTCTCCGTTGTAAATTATTGTTTTTTGGCATAGAATAAATCTTCTAGATTGAAAATTCAACTAGTTGGTTGAAACTTGAAGGAAGTATTCTTGTCTTCAGAAATAATTTTATTAGTGGAAGATCCATCTTTCTGATTAAACATTATATTTTTTTGTTGGAAATTTGTTTTTTTTTTAGGCGGAAAATGAATTTGTCTCACCTGGAAAGTGAACTAACTGATTTTTCGTTGGTAAGTGTTCTTTTATTAGTTAATAATCATTAGTTACAAATTCACGTTCAAGGATTGTGAAACTCAACTACTTGATTGAAAATTAACTCTTTTGTCCGGAATTCATAATCTTGGGTTGGAAATTCGCCTTTTTGGCTCAAATATGCTATTGTTTTGTTGAAAATTCAAATACTTTCGTAGAAATAAATTCAACTTTATTGATGAAAACTAACTTTTTTCCATAGAATTCAACATTTTGGTTGGAAATTCTCTTTTTTGTAAGTATTTTGTTTCATAATAAATTTTTGGAAAATCCTTGTAATTTGGCTTTAATATAGAGTTACTTTGTTCAAAATTTAATTTCTTTATAGAAACAAATTCAACTATATGATGGAAAATTTAAATTTTGTTTGAAAATCATATTTTTGGTTTAAAAACAAGTTTGACTTGGAAATTCGACTATTTGAGTGAATTCATATTTTCAAGTTTAAATTTCGTCTTCTTGGTTGAAAAATGCAACAGTTTTGTTAAAAATCCAACTATCTGGTTGGAAATTGTCCCTTTGTAAAAAACTCGTCTTAATGGATAAAAAACGCAACTTTATGTTGAAAAATCTTATTTTGGGACGGAAGTTCTACTTTTCAAATAAAAAATCATATTTTTTATTCTGCTTTATGAACCAATTTTTTGCCTGAATAATAAGCTGTTTTGTGAAAAATTCATATTTTGAGTTAACGATTCGTCTTTTTGGCTTGATATTTGAACATTTTTTTAAATGTTTCTTTCCTGTGTTGAAAATTATATTTTTATTCATCCATTCACATTTTTAAGAAAAAATTCAATTTCTTTGTCCAGATAAAAAAAATTAACTACTTCATCGAAATTTGACTTTTTCTCGGAAATCCATACTTGTTGGTTGAAACTCGTCTTTTTGATTTCAGAGTTGAACTGGTTTCATTTAAAACTCATCTTTTTTGTTTTAAACTGTATTATATAATTTAAAATAAACTTTTGCGTTGGAAGTTCATTCTTTTGGGTTCATGATTCGCTTCCTCGTTGAAAAATGCACCTGTTTTACTGCTTTATTGAAAAATGGGCAATTTGGTGAATATTATTTTTATTCGTTTCAAATTGGTCCCTTTTGCCTAGAATTTCAAGATGTTTGTTGTAAATAGAAGTGTTAAGTTAATTAAACATTTCTCGAAAATTATCCCATTTTGGCTTGAATATGCAACAGCTTTGTTGGAAATTCAATTATGTATGGACGAATAATTTAAACTTTCTCACATTCTTAAATAATCTTCTCATATTCAATAAAACGATATACAATTAAAAATGTGATTTCTCTCAACTAATCATTGCAAATAATCAAAACTATACAGATGACACTTTTTCATTATTTTGTTTTTTACATTGTTAATCATTTTTAACTCCTTCAATGAATAATAAATTTTCCCAATCCGTTTAGAGCAAACAAAAGCAAACGCCGTAGTGCGCATGTGCCAGATGCCGCTATACACCGCTACATACCGCTCTCAGTGGGGAGCGAAGGATGAAGAGAAAGAGAGTTATGTTATGTCCATAAAAACATACTTATCAACTCTAAAATTTCGATATTATTACAGATATTTCTGGTCGGCTTGAATTGAAAAGATTAAATGGGATTCTAGTGCTGAATTTGGGGGTAGATACCAAGGTCATAATTTTCAGAATAAATTTTACAAGTCATGAAAATTTTAATGCAGTTGAACAAACGAAACAAATGATTAACACAAATGGCCATTTATATTCCAAAATGATTTACGATAGGAACTGGAAAACAGGTAAATCACAAACTAAAATAACGGAAACTTCAATAATAAATAGAATTTCAGAAGTCGATAAAAAAGAGAGTGTAATTATTAGTAATTATGGGCTGGAGTCCGAAAGATTTGAAAACTCCAATATGACCCCTTCCCATAAAAAAGTGACTTATAGTGACAGTTTCTCAAAGAAAGTGACGTATAGTGACTGGTCCTCAGAAAAATGACTAAAAAGTCTCAATTCGAATATTAAACTTGAGTCAGATAAAAAAGAAAACTTACCGATCAACAAATTTGCAAAAGTTTTTTCTCATAATGGGACAAAATAAAAATTCTTTCTCTCATGGAGTTTTAGAGTGCACCATAATGCACAATTTATCACAATTATCAAGAAGTCTTTCATGGATATCAAACACGATGAGAGATGATACACAGCCCTATTATACAAAAATTCTTTTACGAAAACTCTAAATCTAAAAATCAGACAAATACTGGTTTTGAAAGATTATAAGCTCTCCATAAGAGGAAGATATTTTTTGATAAAATCCCGTATTCTTGTTTCAGGTAAGTGTCAACTGGTGTCAACGCCCTCGACTTTGAGAGATCTGGCCCCTTCGGCCCCTCCGGCCCCTTCAAATCGGAACCTGTCTCTTGACTCAAGTTAACCGGTTGGAGGAGCATTGTGAAAGAGGCCTAACGCTCCACACACTATCTCCCTATCGCCTAACCATAAAGATGCGTGCGCCTGACTGTACGTGACGATGCATGTGGTGTAACGTATGTGGACAGGTAGAAGAGGCCTGCACCGTGCATGCGGATACAACTATGCATACATCACAATCTAACCCCGTCCGCGATGCGCTTTGATGATACACTAACTCTTTATGACTTCAAGAACAATACCAATGGCTTCACACTACGTGAACTTAATCCAAGGCTAATACGGACAAAGGAAATTAAAAGCTGAAAGGAACGCAGATACGTGCAGCAGTTATATCGCATTTCATTGTTGTTAAAAACTGAAAAATTAAATTTTTTATCAGACAAATCAGTTCGTTCTTTGTTTAGGTAGTTTTTCTTACCTTTCCAGCTTTTTTAAATATTCTCCTCTTAATGAGAAGGTACAAGGTTATGAACTTCTTCCCATAGTTGGAGAAGACACCAAAAAATTATTTGAATTCTGATCCGAAAAACTTGAAATTTTTACCCGAATTGTGGAACTTTCAACCAAAAAAAAACCGCCCGCTGCGCGGGCACATTCTCATGGCGGCTACCCATGTGGAAATCGCCCCATTTGTCCCTATTTTAACTAGGGCAGTGGCCAGGCCCTTGCTAGAAAAACTGGAC
>WSXT02127526.1:0-10788 GCA_011762715.2 Neuroterus valhalla
AAGAGTTTTCAACTAGATGAATGTTCGACTGAAATGAAAAATGTTTTACTGTGTAACTTGAAATGTTGACCGTGAAGAAGAATTTTTTAAGAAGACTATTGATTTCTGAAGAAAAAGATAGTTTTTTACCAAAAACTCGATTTTTGAACAGAATATATAAAGTTTCAACGAAAAAATTGGATTTTTAACTCCAAAAAACAAATTTTCACCGAATTGTCGAATTTTGAAGTAGAAAGGATCATTTTTTTTACAGAAATGAAACAATTAAATTTTCAGTTCGAATAATTGATTCTCAACCAAAAACTGCTGAATCTTCAGGTATATTGATGAACCTTCAATGCAACTTTAACTGAAAAATCAATCCTCAACAAACAAGTTTTTGAAGTAGTTGATTTTTTAACTCAAAAAGGATGAATTTGCAATAAACAGTGTAAACAAGCTTTGTATCATAATTCAGAAATATTTCTTCTTCGGAATACCACTTCTACTCCAAAGACTGTGTGATATATTTTATTTATTTAAAATAAGGGAGAGAGGACTTTAAAATGGTGACGAATTTTGAATTGGAGGAACGATTTTTATAAACTTCTCTCTTCTGAATCCGAATTATAATTAGTTTGAAAAGTTGCCGTTCCATGTGAGAAATTCCCTGTTTCGAGTGGAATTATACTTCTAAACTGAAACTCCCTGCCCTAAAGTAAAAACTATAATTATTTTCTGGAATTCCTTGTCCCAAGTCAGAAATATGAGGAAAAGCAAATAAAACGTGATAAATAAATTTTTTCGATGGAATTTAGATAATAGTCCTTTCTGTATGTTTGGACTATCATCAATTCGATTATCAAATTTGCGTTAGCTCAAAGAATCTCACAGAGCAACAAGTTTGTGAAACGTTTTTCTTATTGTCAAAGAAAACATCCACCGCGGGCAAAGAGGCGCTGCTGTATCAAAACAAACATGGCTACCTATGGGATTCGGCATGCATATGATTAGCATTAGTCTTAACACGTTCATTCAAATAAAGTAAAATTTTAATGTGATAAAAATGTTGCTACTCTCTCTAGAATCATTGTGTGAGTATGCTGTTGCAACACCATCTTCCAAAAACATGATCGAAGGTGAAAGAGTGATGTTCCGTGATAATAATAACAGTGAGATCAATAAATCTGTCACTGTCATCGACTGTACTTGCGAAGCTGGCACGAGCCATAGATTTTATTTAATGATCATGGTAATAATTCTATTTAATAGTCACGTAATAACTGTATAAAAACAAACCAGGAAATACATAATCATCTGGAACCATTCGGAACGTTTATCAACAACAATGCTTTCTCCTACAAGATTTTTCACTGTAACAGTACCACTGCCAAATTTTTGTACTTTATGGAAACTCAAATTAGTGTTGATATGAATTTTGGAGTCACAATTGACAACACAGCAGTCAGCACCCATCGTCTTTGCGAGTATCGTGTCTCTTTCTATGGTTCCAGGAGAATTCCATCTTTAATATTTTATATAAACTTAATAAACTTCTTATGTTCTTCTAACTGAATAATCTGGCACAAAATTAATTTATTATTATCGCGTTATTTGAGTGCAAGACGCATGTAAACAATGCTACGTGTATCCCATAGGCAGCCATGTTGGTTAGTTCGCTAGATGGCCATTAGGGCTCGCATTGCAACTTTAAATTCCCAGTAATGGAGAAAATAAAATTCTTCCTCTCATGAGGTATCACATGGCCTTGAAGAATCGAAGTGAAATCATATTTTTAATTCCGGCAAAGGTTCTATAGAGTGCCTGTAGATTTTATGGGTCGAGTGGAAGAGGTGCGTTAACAGTCGATTGCGACGTGAATAACAATGGAGTGGAGCGCAGTGGAGTAGTCTCTTGTACTCTCGGGAGGTGTAATAGAAGCGAGGAAGGAAGGAAATTTTCATTGCAGAATGGATCCATGGATCTGAAACAGAACTCATTTACTTGTAACGTTCATGCTTGGATGGCTGACTCATTGGCTAATTCTGGCAACCGCAGAATTCC
The DNA here is from genome assembly GCA_011762715.2 of Neuroterus valhalla. Taxonomy (NCBI): domain Eukaryota; kingdom Metazoa; phylum Arthropoda; class Insecta; order Hymenoptera; family Cynipidae; genus Neuroterus; species Neuroterus valhalla. The sequence continues at coordinate 2,044 of WSXT02127526.1, forward strand.
ATTTAGCAAGAATACACTACACCCTCGCGCTTCTCCTATCAAACTCAACACATGGTATCGTATGTCATGTGTGGAGTTCCATCTTCACTTGGTTTGTTCGAAATGAGCTGCCTTGGAGGCAAATCAACATTCCTTTCAGACCAGAAAACGACACTTTTCTGAAAAATACATTTTTGGAAGAGTTCTATTGATTTTCGATTGTCAGTTTTTTGTTGTGAGGCTGTGTCTTTATGTAATGAAATTCCGGTACGAAAAGTTGGAATTCCCGATACGAGTAGACACTACATACCTTCCTAAAATAGTTATTAATAATATACTTTTTTATGCAAAATCTTTTTCCAAAAATGGTTTTCAGCGGTTTCAATAGTTTTGGAATTTTTGGGAATCCTGCCGAGTGGCGTAGGAAAGGAATTTTTTTATGAATTGCGGAGGGTTCACATACGTTCAAATTTGAGACAATGTATTGATATTAGCTGCTTCGTAGAGTAGATTCTAAAATAAATTCCATTCACTTCGAAGCGCCGTTTCTTGACACATCACTTAGGCTTTGTTAGAGAAGGTCAGAGGGAAGCTCGGTCATACGCGAGATGATCTTACGCAATATACACATCAGAAATGTTTATCCTCATGTTAAATCACATGGATAAAAAGTTTACTTCATATAATTTTATGTTTCCCTTTAGCATACAATTTTATTGCCGTTAAATGGGACTAAGCGGCACAAAAACGGGGAAAAGGGGACACACAAAATTTTGCGAACTATAAGGGTGGTCCAAAAATGTATTAGAACATTTTTTTTTCTGATTTTTGTACAAAACGCCCGGAAATTTGTTCGAATCCACAGAAAAATGCATGCATTTTTGTTCTTGAAAAAAAAAAAAAATATTTAGAGGTGGCGCTAGCCCCATGAAGTTTAACACGTATTTCCCGTAAGAAAAAAAAAACGTTTTCGTACATTTTATTCCGAAGTTCCAATCTCAGGTAAATCGAGTTCGAAATCCACCATTTCTCTTCACAATGAGTTTCAGAATGCGGATAAAATATTACCTTTCAAATATCACCCCCATAAGTCTGTGTTAAAGGGTCCCAAAGAACCCCCATGAATAAAAAATGGGTTTTTCGAGTTTCGGCGCTAATTATGATTTTTTTGCGGTTTTTTTATTGCAGATTGTTTTGAATACATGAAATACTACTTCATTCTGGTAATAAGATGTTTATTCAAATTGTCTAAACAATTTATTATTGCTTTTAGCAACTTTCTCTTAGAAAAGGCTTAAAAAGTCAAGGTTTTTTTCTGAATTTTTCAACCTATTTTCAATGTTTCAGTCAAAGCGAGGTAAAAATGAATTAAAATTAACAAAAATAACTGTTTAAACATTTTTTCAATAATTATAACAATATTCTCTCAGAATAATGATACAAAGTTGCGGTTTTTTCTGAAGTTTTCAAATGTTTCTCACTTTTCAATAAGATAAAAGTAATAAAATAATTCATGTTAAGAAAATAATTGTTCAAACAATTTATTATCATTGCTAATAATATTTTCTTTGCCTACTGATAGAAACTTGCGGGGGTTTCCTGAAATTTTTGAATTTTTGCCCACTTTTCACTTGAAATGAGTTAATATTCAGTTAAATTTAACAAAAATAACTTTTTGAACAAATTATTATTGTTTATGGCTATCTTATCTCAGATTAGTGCTAAGAAATTGCGGGTTTTCCTGAAATGTTTATTTTTGCTTTACCTTTTTATTTGTGGACAAATAATAAATAAACATTAGAGAGAATCATATTTTGAGTAGTATCGTATTGTTTTAAGTGAATTATTTTTGTTCTTTTCTCAATGTTCAAAAAAACTAAATAAAACTGGAAAGCTGAATTCATTTAGTAAAATTTGAATTTCGAATTTTCTACTCAAATTATGGATCTTCAACGCAAAAATTGAATTTTTGAGAAAGTAGTTCAACTCTCAACAAACGAGTTGAATTTTTGACCTAAAAATATACATTTTTAATAAAAAATATAATGATTGATATTTCAGAATAGAAGAGTTTCATTTCAAATGAAAAACAATTTAACTTAACCAACAATTGAACCATTGAATCTAATTCAATCTAATTGAAGTTCATTCAAATTATATTCAGTGCAAAGTTAAACATTGCAGAAAAAACACCAACTTTCTATCACTTATCTGGAATAATATGGGTATAAACAATAAGTAATTGTTTAAATAAGCATGTTTGTTAAATCGCATTAATTATTACCTCACTAAGTGAAAAGTGGGCAAAAAGCTCAACGTTTCAGGAAAAACTGAAACTTTTTAGCTCTAATCTGAGAGAAGATGGCCATTAACAATAACAATTTGTTTAAACAGTTATTTTTGTTAAATTAAACTACATACTACTCGTCACTTCAAGTGAAAAGTGGGCAAAAAGTTAAAAATTTCAGGAAAAACCGCAAGTTTCTATCATTAAGCAAAGAAAATATGCTATTAAATCGTTTAAAAATTATTTTTTAATATGGATTATTTATTACTTTAATCTAATTGAAAAGTAATAAATACTTGAAAATTTCAGAAAAACCCACAACTTTGTAGCATTATTCTAAGAGAATATTGTTATAATTAATAAAAAATTGTTTAAACAATTATTATTGTTAACTTTCATTGATCATTACCTCACTCTAACTGAAACGTTGAAAATAAGCTGAAAAATTCATGAAAAAACCTTGACTTTCTAACCCTTTGCTGAGTGTAAGTTGCTAAAAAGAATAATACATTGTTCAAACATTTTGAATAAAAATCTAATTATCAGTGTAAAGCAGTATTTCATGTATTTGGAACAACCTGCGGTATAATAACCGCACAAAAATCATAATTAGCGCCAAAAACTCGAAAAACCCATTTTTTCACTTATGTGGGTTTTTTGGGATCCTATAAAAAAACGTTTTTTTTGTGTGGATTCGAACAAATTTCTGGGCGTTTCGCATAGAAGTTCGAAAAAAAATTTGTCTTATGTTTTTTTGGACCACCCTAGTGGTTACTGTTGTAATAAGTTATTTATTACGTTCATAAAGGTACGAAATATTAATGTTATGATGGTTATTGTGCTCCGCGGATAGAACGTTTAAATTTCGCATCCCGTTTGGCTTCGTTAAAATTTTATTAACTTTTTATACCTATGAAGATTTTTTCAACTATAAAAATGTGTATTGTTGCCGACTTCTAGATTCAATATTTTTTATGTAACAGTATGAAAATTTCGGACATATTACTTGTTGATAATATTCTTTTCATATTGTTGAAAAAATCCTGTCCACTTTTTCTCAGAAACAAAATGTTTAATTAAATTACAAATGTTCGTATTCTAAGCGATTTTTTCCCTACATCAAATTCAGGATAGCGTTTGCAAAATTTCAGAACACACATCCTTTCGGACACCCTACTACACATACACACACATATTTTATTGCATTCTAATAAGTATGAAAAACGTTGAATTGAAAATGAAAAAAATTCTTCCTTCGAATCTGCGAAGCCCGCTTTCGAAATGAATACATTACTCAGAAGTGAGAATTTCTTACTATTTAGTACTTGAATGGATACAAGATAGTTTGCAAAACTGCGAGAAAAATTCCAATTTTTTAAAATTACATAACACGAGTAAAAAAAGCATTCTGTTACAATTTGCATTACAATTTATCGGAGTTTTGGGTCCCTGTTTTCATATATCAATAAATTCTGTTTCTGCTCTCATGCAGGGCTGCTTTCCATGTCTTCCATATGTATTGGAAAATCTAGAACTGTAATTTAATCTCTGGAAGGTTGGTTTAGATGTTTCTATAGGTATTATTATGAAGCACAGGGAGGGAATTCGTATTTCAGTTGATTTGAACATCGTTGATTACCAAATGCAAATTTTTCTAGAATGGAAATAGTACTCGCTTGCATGTATTGGAACTTTTTTATGACGAACTCATCAGAATGTCCCTAAATTGCGTGAACAACTTGTGCTGACTATATGTCATTGGCGAGTTGAGTGTTGTAAAATTTATTATGCATAGTTGGAATGATTGTTATTTATTTATAGTGATTCAATAAGGCTTTCTAAACATTTTATTCAAGAATAATCTAATATGATATTGAGTGTATTGAACGTTCTTATTATACGTGAATTATTTTGTTGTACAATTATCCAATATTATATTTCATATAGTTCACATATAATAACTAAGCAGACATTCAATTATTATCCAATGAACTATAATCATTACAGACCTAACTATAAATATATCTGGGTTAGAAAATTAGACCTGCCAATGAATTAATCTTTTTGTTTCCGAAATGTTTAACTATTAATACCTTAAATCTCTTTGCACGTTCCTGGCAGTGCGATCGCATGTCGATTGTATATTTTGTACGTTAGGAATACACAAAAAGAAACCATTCACAAAAAAGCAAGCTGTAAAGTAGGGGTGTCCAACGCAACGTTAGCGCGCTTCTCCTTTCTTCCCCTTCTCCGAGCGCTACATCGTTCCACCACGGGCTTCGTCTGGCTGCGTCCGACCACGCCTACTTGCGCGCACTGTTCACACAGCCTGGCCGCCGAGGACCCCTTTCCACATCGCGATCACCGCATGAACGCATCCAAGGTGGTAAGAGAGGGGATTGACGACTGACAGTGTTATTTACACTGTTGCTCACGTGTTGGACACCTCTGCTGTAAAGTATTCTTTTTAGTCAATCAATAAAGTTCTGTTCCTATTAAGAGAGTCTCTAAATACAAAGTGATTTTTTATTTAAAGCACACTATTGCTCCTGGTCGGTTGGTTATCACGCCAGAAATATCATTCCAAATATTCATTCGAGACTACACTCATTCTCTAATGTTCCATAATAAATAATGTAGTAAATGATTTATAACTGAATAATGCCAGAAGGAATTGATTTATCGATTCGATGTAATAAGTCTCGATTGACCTCGTGAAATGCACTCTGATCAGGTAGCAAGTGATGTTAAGGGTAATTGACCCCAATCGGGTTCAACAATCATTACTAGTGTCATGATTCTATAAAGTGCATTAGAATCTTATTTATCATGATCGAAGAACTCCCGACTCTCTCAGGTCGTACAAGCACTTAAGACAGCATCATACATATTAATTTATTGTGCAGTTATCTTGAAAGCTAAGAATAACTTCTAAATACTCTTTCATGCATATACGATCATACGATTTAAAGAATTATTTTGAATAATCCTATTTTTTTCTTTATTCTTGAAGCATCGAAGTTAGGGGTCGTTTAAGTTTGCCGATCAGGGTGGCGGCTCGACCGGGAAACCGGAAGATGACCGGGTATTTATTATAGAACCGGAATATTACATAACGAAATCTGTACAGAAAAGGTTCAATTATCGAGAAGGAAATCAAGGTGATAAATAGTCAAACGGGAAAAGAAAACACAGGAAATGACAGGTAATCTATATAAAAAACAGGAAATATACGAAAGAGATCTTATCATTTGATTTAAAGCATAAAATTTCCTTAAGTCTGATCCTGGAATTTTTTAAATATATTTAATATATTTAATATATTACAATTTGGAAGTCCCTTCTTCCTAATTTTAAATGAAGAAAGTACTTAAACATTCTTAGAGGAGAAGAAGTATTTCGAAGGAGAAATTTTCCCAAATTATGATAGGGAACTTGTTTGATTTGTTCATTACGAATTCATAATTTTTAAGTCGAATAATCAACTTATTAATTAAAAGTTGAACCTTTTTTTGTGCAAATTATAATTTTTAATGGCATTATTTCATTCGAAATTCACCTCTGGTTGAAAATATAACTACTTTTTTAAAAATCGATCCATCTTTTCGCGGCGGAAATTCAAGTATTTAGTTGAATATCGATTTTTGAATTTAGAAATAAAACTATTTCTTTAAGAATTTCTGTATTATGTAGAGTATTCGCCTTTTTTGTAGGAAATTATTCTTTATGGTTAAAAATTCATCTCCTCCGCATGAAATACATTCATTACAGTTGAGAATTCATCATTTCACCTGAAAATTGATTTCTTCAAATAAAAATTAATTTTTTTCATCTTTTATGGGAAATCGATCTTTTCCAGTTAAAAATTTAACAATTTGGATGGACTTTGTCATTGAATTGAAAATCCAATAATTTCGTTGAAAATTCACAAATTTGGTTGAAAAATCGATATTTTGGAAGGAAATTATCTTTTTCTTTGTAAGTGAATTCTCTTCAATTGTTCGAAATTCTTCTTTACGGCCAACCATTCAATTTAAACAGTTGAATATTTATTATTTTACTCGAAAATTCATCCAGTTGAAAACTCTTATTTTCTGTTGAAAATTAATTTTCAAAGCCAAAAACGTTATTATTCCACTTTCTGGTTAGAAATAATTATTTTTATAGTTTAAAATTCAATCATTTTGTTGAAAAGCTGTATTTTTTGTAAAAATTGATTTTTTGTAAAAAATTTATTTATTCTACTTGAAGATTAGATTTTCCAGTTAAAAATTCGTCTTTTTGGTTTGTGATTTAAACTGCTATAGTTAAACATTTAAATTTTTGTTTGAAAATTCACCATTTTGTTTAAACATATAACAATTTGTTCAAAAGTTAGTTTTTCTTTCGAAAGTTAGTATCCATTGTTTTGAGTAATTCTTTAAGTTGAAAATTTACCATAGATGTTTCTTTAATCTGAAAATTTGAGCATTCAAATTTCGGTTCACAATTTATCTCGTTTCGTAAAAATTGATTTATCTGTTTGAGAATTCAAATTTTTCAGTTCAAGATTCTGTGTTTCAGTTGAAAACTCTATGTTTGGCATGTAATCGTTTGTTTTTTTTTTTACCAAAAATGTTACTGTCCCATTTTGGGTTGAAAATAATGATTTTTTCAATTCGAAATTCAACTATTTTGTTGAAATATTGTATCTTTTGGTAGAAAATTATTCTTTCTATTTGTAAATTATTCTTTTTGTTTGAACATTCACCTTCATGGTTGAAATGGAAGTGCTTCTATTAAATATAGTTGAATAAGTTGAAGATTCATAATATTTGTAATTTTTGTTTACATGTTTTTATTCTTGTAACAATATTATATTTTTTCGCTGAGAGTATTTTTTTCAAAGTTAATCTATTTTGCCGGAGAATGGTAAATTGACCAGGAAAAACCGGGAAATGATAAATAAATTGGTTGTTTCTATAATATGGTTGAAATTGAAACCTAGTCATGATATGTATGATATAATTAACAATTATTATCTCATTTCTATGAAACGCTCGGCATTTTTAGTAAATTAAATTTGATTCTTGAAATTTATATTAACAAGAAAAGACAAATTTTCTTGATTGTATTTTCCGACGGAATAAAAATATTGATAATTTGTTATTGGTAATAAACGAATTTATTATTAAAGCAAGATTTTTTAATATTTATCCAGTAAAAAACAGCCAGGGTGTTTGATAAATGAGAATCAATGTTTGCAGAAACAGTATCGTGTTTATTTAACAAATGTTCAGTTGCGATTATACAAGTAGTATTGTGATTTAAAAACATTTGGGAAATCTATTTTGACCATCTTGTTTGACTATCTTCAAGTAAATTCCTTCAAATGGAAGTTTCTCAGTTCGTACAATTTATTTCATTTTTCATATATAAGGGACAATGTTTTCATCAATAAAAATGTTTTGGCTCTGAACTGTTTAATCCCTTACGAGGTAAGCGTAACTCGTAAAGAGTCATAATCGGTTGAGTTGGATACACTGGAGGACACCAGTCTCCCGCCAACATGCCAACAGTAGGCCATATTCACGGACGTTCACCCATCCAAGTACTCACCGCGCCCAACGCTTCTCAACTTCAGAGATCGAACGTGAACTGTTTTTTCGAGTAGTTCAATTCGTACAAGTTCAATAAATCTCATTGCACTGCGATGCGTTCCAACAAATCAGAAAGTAAGAATTGGGCGGATTCAAGAATGTTAATTTGCACCCACTATTTTTTTTTATTGGATTCTCTTCTGCCCCTTTTTTCAACGTGTTTATCATCCTGTGCATTTTTGTGGAAAATGAATGTCACTTCTTATCTAAAATACATTCGCGTCCTCTTCGTAGTATCTGTATTCTGGTTCTGATTGGCCTTTACTGTCTTCATATATCTGACATTTTTGTAATTCTCTCAGTAACCTTATAAAGATTAGTTCTTATATAATGGTTGATACGTAAGTTTATACATGCGAGCAAACTATTTCATCATTCAACATTTCTAAACATACTGTATCATGAAGAGTCGGTATCGACGAACTCGTATTTTTTTTCACCGACCTGTTATCAATTTATAAAGTTTGATCGCCTCGCCAGTGGATGGAGCCACCTAATGGTTTTTAATCAGGCAGATGGTAAACAATCTTGGCTCTAATGTTTACGTAACGACCTGGTATCTTCTGCCGTTGTCTGCCGAATTTGATTAAATATTTAGCGAAGGAGAACTCCCGGAGTAATGAAAGCCAACTTTGCTTCCATACATATTTCATAAAAGCAAATTTTGGTCTAAAGTCAACTTGCACACATTCTCCCATAATGGATAGCTGATCGTTAGATAATTGTGTAGTAGATATACAGTTGAATTTTCAAAAAAATTATGCACATATGGGACATTCTTTTACAAATCGTACAGATTTGGACGAAAGTTGACCGACCCATTTTTGATTGAGCTAAAAC
>WSXT02127537.1:0-10788 GCA_011762715.2 Neuroterus valhalla
ACTCCAAACCAGTGGAACATACAATTTTGCACTGGTGCAAGAAAGTGTAAGAAAGTGCAACCAGTGGAATATGCTATTACATGATAATTTGCTCAAAAACAAATTTAATTTTTGTGACGGAAGAAATATGAAGCGAAACAAAAAATTCAGTTATATTCATTGAGTGAAATATAAATATTTGATATTAAAATTTTAACCGACCATCCTTAGCATGTCAGCGTTTTTTTATAGTGGCAACTTTTTTTAATTGAAATAGTAATGTTGCAAATTACCGTGATTTTAATTCTCAGTGCCTGAAAACATTTTTGCAACTATTTCTTCTCATGAATTTCTTCCTAAAGAAGGGGTAGATACATTCAAATTGAAAAGCGTGCTTCAATAAGGACTTCCTCATTCCGGTTGGCCCTACTAATCAGAAACTATTCCCACACGTCCCAACTCTCCCTAAAGGAACTCTAATTATTACCACTCAATAGAGGACCCTCGGACACTGATCTGTATTTTAACCCGAATAGTGGATGACGTCATGAGGGCGGGTCGAGTTAAAGCTGTAAATTGGAGTATGTTCTTGAGTCAGCTGACGATGTTAACGTCCCGATTTGGGACAGCGCGCATTATAAGACATCAAAAAGTTTCCGCGTTTCAATCGAGAAAAACATTGCTATCTTCTATCCTGGGTATAATACAGATCACTGGTCACATAATATACCACGTGAGAAAATCTTCTACTCTGCAAGCATGCAGTTAACCTGCATGTATAAAGTTGTTGCCATGGTGAAATAGAGACACGGTGTGTTCTTGCGCACGACCAATGAAAAAAACTTCTAAAACGCCGCCATGTTGGATAAGTGACCAATCAGAAAGCGTTGCGAGAATTAAGGCCTAGAGTGCTATGTAATATAATTTCACGCTGATTCATCTGATTTATTGATTCCTCAATATGGTGACGTTTTAAAGTGCGCAGAACAGGATGAGAATTGGTTCACGGAGGGAACACACCATGTCTTAATCACATCATGGTTGTGCCCTTATATTACAAGGTGCATATAACGCACCTTGCAATGTCTACAGACTATGGCGTATGATCGATAAAGTTGTCAAAATATAACTCTGTACCCCAAGTAGTCGGCGAATCACATCCTGCTTTACTTGGTAACAAGTACACTACCAAGGGTAGTTTCTGTTGCAGGTAAATGGTTACTGTGAGCCCTAGATAAGACAGAATCGAAAAAATACATTTATTAAACGAATCCAAGTCTGAAATAGACCAGACGGATATCCCTTCATATACTTTGAATCATTTGGAAAACTTTCAGCACTAAATACATCCATTTTACTTATTGTGACGCCGTCAAATATAATAACATGTACTTACAGGTCCAGTGATAGAATGTCACATACCCTTAAACCGAACGAAATGTTAAAGATTAACCAACTCGTTCCTTGATAGAGTGCATACTTGATAGTACTGACAAGAACTGTTAGTGTAAATCTTGAGTTTGCGTCATGGCATTGAAGGATTATCTTGCATACATGTAACAAGGTCTCATCTGATCAGGACACTTTATTTCACGCCTGAAAAAATAATTTGGACCACACAGAGGATGAGAGATAATACCCGGGAGAGGTTGGTTCCGTCCTGTTGGAGAAGGTCTCGTGACCAGGATAACGTCATCGACAGCAATGTTTGCGCTAATGTAGCGCCTACCTTATCAATTTGAAACCTCTTATGTATTTTCAACTCGACACTTTTTCATTCTTATCCGTGGAATAAAAGTTGAATGGCCTGTAAGGTGTAATAATAAGGAACCCCTTAAGGATGATATGATATCCACTGCAGGAAGAACTTTAGGCGCTCCTAGCCAGAGTGTTCCTTGGTGAAATATGTATTCCTATTGCAGCAAAAAGACACTATCCATGTAATTTCACTTTATGGTCAGCTGAACCATCTGCGGAGAAGCAGACTTAATTCAAAGGATGATCAAATCGACACTCTAGGTTGGTTAAGTTAAATTTCTTGATTTCATTCATTTAACCAAATTGATACTCTAAAATGGCGGAGTCAACCACCTCCCATCCGTGGGTTGAGCGCGCAAGTTGAAGAAAGCACGGTCCGTAAGGATGTCCGACTATAATTCTCCGCCATTCTAACAATTGACGTGCTTGAGGTTAGAACTTCGTAGAGTTCAGTTACTACTGTTATCACGTCTAATAATTGTGAAATGACTCGTAATTTGCGAATTGCTTTGGACAGTAAGTTTTTCTGCTGTGATTTGGATCAGAAATATTGGTGAGTAGATATCTGATTCCCTTAATGTAGAAGTCTCGAGGCCTCATGAGACTGACAATCCCGGACTTGGGGCTAGAATAACATTATTTGAAGTTGTTATATTTTGATTATATCAAAAATCATTTTAATTTATTATATTAATTACTTCAACCATCATATTGTCCTTCGACCTTTACTTTTTTCGCAGGAAATATGTGTAATAATAGCATCATCAGGATAAACTACTTAGCTAGAGCTGATGAAGATCTGCCAATGCAGGCAACAGCTTTTCGAGATTTGAGTATCTAGGATGGTCGCTTTAATTATGAGAAATAATCATTTCGATTATAAGAAACAGAAGGTTTAATTCTAAGGGACAGCCATTTTGATTATTATCAGCGATATAGTTGTTTTGCCCATCAGAGAGAAACATTTTGAGTATCTGAACTTGATAAATCTAACACTCCTGGGGTACCCAGGTTTGCACTCAAGGATCATCAACTTCACAGGCTAGGATGGTAAAGCTAACTGATTGACTAAGTGATTCCCTTTCCTTGTTGAAAATTTCTTTTTTGGTCTTGAAATTCAACAATTCCACTCAAGGTCGATCCGAACCTGGGACCGTTCCGTAGCTTAGTTGGGACAGCACTCGTCTGGATAACGAGAGGTCCTGGGTTTGGATCTAAGCGGAGCAGAGAAGTCAGTCCTTTTTTCACAGAAAAACCCAAGATTATATTTTCTAAGAAAAAATGGAAATTTCGGCCGAATACTTGGAATTTCTACCGAAATAGTTGATGTTTGAACGCAAAAACACGATATGTAGCTGAGCGATTAAAGTTTCCCCAAAATAGACAAATTCGCGAACAAAGATATTAATTTTCGAATCAAATAATGAATTTTAAAATACGTAAAAACTAATGTCAAACAAATTGCTGGAACTTCACAACAAATAGAAAATAAATTTATTTGTTCGAAAATCAAAATGTTCTTTGGAAATTTTTGCTTTATTTGTAAATTTTTTTTACCTGAGAAAATTCACTTCTCCCATTATCAGTTTCACTTTTTCGTCCAAAATGTTGAATATTTTGTTAGGAATTTGTCTTTTTTGGTTGAAAATTAATTTATCTTACTCTAAATTCATTTATTTCGTTACCTTGTAACGTCTTCTAAAGTAAGAAATGCAAATTTTTATTCAAAAAAATTATCTTTCCCGTTGGAAATTAAACCACTAGTTTGGAAGTTGGATTGTTGTGCTAGAGATTCTATTCTTTATTTGAAAACTCACTTATATGGCTGCAATTCTATATTTTGTTAGGAAGTCGTCTACCTAGTTGAAAATTAAGTTCTACAACTTCAAATTTTTATATTTTCTTTAAACATCAGTATTATAGTTAAAAATTCTTTATTCTGGTTATAAACATATTTTCTGGGTTCCAAATAAATTATTTTGTTGGGGATTCGTCTTCTTGAATAAAAATTCAACTTTCATGTCGAAATTTCAACTAATAGCTTCAAAGGTGGAGTATTATCTTATAATTTGAATTTTGTCATTTAAAATTTACCTTTTCATTCGAAGAATTTAATATTTCGTTAAACAGTGGTCTTTTCAGGTTAAAATAAATTGTTCTAATTACGAAATTTATTCTAGGTAAAGATCCATAATTTTAGTTGGAAGTTCAATTTTCGACTGAAAATTCACTTATTTTGTTAGAATGTTTTATATATTGTCAGGAATTCGTCTTTTTAGTTGAAAATTAATTTTCTCAACTCTAAATTCATTGATTTTGGTTAAAAGTTCAACCTTGTATTAAAAATCCTTCATTCCGGTGGTAAACACATTTCCGTGTTCCAAATCCAATGGTTTTATTGGAAAATCGTCCTTTTGAGTAGGAAATTCATCTTCATTGTTCAAAATCTTTTTTTTTTGTTGAAATTTCAACAACTGGATTGAAGGTTGAACTTTCGTCTTAGGATTTCAATTTTTTTATTAAAAAGTCACTCATTATTCAACAAATAAAATATTCCGGTCAAAATCCGTTTCATCTAGTTGGAAATTGATTTCTTCAATTTTGAATTTGTTTATTTTTGTTTGGAATTCAAAAATTTGATTGAAAATTTATGTTTTCTCACTTGTTTGGATGGAAAATTAAATATATTTCTTGCAAACTCGTTTCTCCTGATTAAATATTCATTTTTCGAATCCTGAACTCCTTCATTATAGTTGGAAATTCATTATTTTGTTTGAAAATCGAAATGTCAATTTGTAAGACAGTCGTTTTTATAGTTGATTTGCCCAACTCAGTAGAAACTCAGTTGGTTGAGAGGTCAAAATATTTTGTTGGAATTTCGTTCTTGAGTTGATAATTTCATTTGTCACATACTGAATTCATTCAATTCAGTTGAGAATACAATGTTATATTCGAAAAGCTGATTGCTAATTAAAAACACATTTATTCGATTAGAATTTTATATTGTGTTATAAAGTCGTCTTGTTCAAAACTTCAACATTACAGTCGAAATTCCATTGTTCTGTTTGAAAACACATTTTCTTGTTCGAAATAAAATTATTTTGTTGAAAATCCATCTCTTTAAGTATAAAATTAATCTTTTGAGTTAAAAATTCAACTGATGGGTTGAAAATTGAACTCTTGTTTTGGAAATTTAATTTTTGTATTAAAAACCCACTTAGTTGTTTAATACATTAGAATATTTTTTTGAAATTTTGTCTTTTTAGTTGATAATTTTATTTGTCACATTCTGAGTTCATTCAATCAAGTTGGAAATTCAACATTTCAGTTGAAAATTCAATTTTTTTCTTGAAAACCACCTATTTGGTTTAAATGTTTTATATTTTGTTACCAATTCGTCATATAGTTAATAATTTATACTCTCATTTTTCAATTTACTTATTTTCTTGAAAAGTTCAACACTGTAGTAGAAAATTCTTTACCTTGGTAAAAAAAACATTTCCTTGTTTCAAATAAAATTATTTTGTTGGAAATTTATCTTTTTCAATTCCGAATCAATTTGTCCAATTCTAAATTTCTTCATTTTATTACACATTATGAAAGAAAGTTTACTTGCATCAAATCAATTTCGGTTGATTAAACAATGTTAATTGATTAAAACTGATGTTATTTTTAGGTCTGCCAAATATTCTACCTATCATAAAATCAGTGTTGTGGTCAACTAAATAATTTGTTATCAACATTATAAGCAAGTTACATCATTTAGGTAGTTTATTATTATAAAAATTATTATATATTTCTTGTAATTATTATAAAGTTTCTTTATAAAATTTGATCCTAAGATTTTAGACGATTTGAATTCACGCCTGAACTCAAATTCTTTATCTACATGGTTAAACCAATAAATATTTTACAAACAACTAAAGTGTTTTCTGCTTCAGTCTTTCTACATAGAACCTTGTTATCCCGTAAAGTCTACATTGAAATTTCATTACAATCTGGTTCTATATTTGTAAGCTACGAAGCAGTATTTTTTTATCTTCATTAATGACGTTTTTCACGAAATTCATGACTGCGCGAAAATCTTGAATTTGAAAATTCACGAATAATAAAATGCTCGATAATTTTTTAATATTACCATACTGACAAATTTACGAATTATGAAATGACCTACAGTTTATAATATTACACGGAATAGGAAATTTTCAAGAATGGTTTTTTTAACAATAATATTTATTCATTGATAATACTTGATTCTGATACTTTTATCAATAAAATATTTCTTACAAATTTTAAATATATGTTTTTCTTATTATGGTTTGAATTCAAAATTAGAATAATAGAAAAGATAGTTATCGTTACATTTTTTGTTCCAAAGTGTGTAGTATTCAAAAAAAAAATGTCGTTCTTGTAATATGAAAAAAATAACAGAAAGTTTATGAAAGGTGTATTTCCATTTTTTAAAAGCGAAAATTGAACAATGACAGATGTCATAAATTACATTAAAATTTTTTTGGAAATTTTCAACGATCAAAATATCAAATAATTGTATTAATAATGAATAAATATCATCGATCAAAAACTATTTGTGCAGTTGTTTTTGAGAATTTTGCAACGACTGAAAAATACCGAAAATGAAAGTTCCGGCACTGTGAAATTCCCGAAAAAAAATTCGAAATAGAGAATTTTTGAATTCCTAAAATTCATGACAGCATAAAAATCTCGAATTATGAAATACCCAATAATCTTATAATATAACCAAATTGGAAAATTCCTAAAAAAAATTGCCGGAAAAAATTAAAAAAAAAATTTTTTAAAAATGTACCTTTTTTTTAAATTGAATTTAATGTAATTCCGCATCAAACTGTCATGGACTATTTTTTCATTCCTCTTTGTTCATTTTTTATTTAATAACAAAAATGAAAGAAAAATCTTGACTTTTGAAGTATACCGGTTTTGAAAAAATGATTGGATTCATTTCAGAATAATCAGGAAACTCAAAGCACCTATCCAAAAAAGAGGTTCAATAGTGATGCAGATGTTACATTTTTTTGAATTTGTTATAAACAAATAAGTGGATGAGAATGGTTTCTTGGGGATCGGCAACGATTTGACACTTTTTTCACACTAAAATGGAACGAGTTAGAGACCAAAAGAGTTTTTAAGTTACCGTGATGAGAGTGAATCAATAATTTTTTATTTGGAAAGTAATTTTTATAAAAAATATCCTTAGCAGCTTCTTCCTATAAATTGAATCAAGTCTTCTTTATGGAATCGATAATTAATTACTTGGGAAGAAATTCTGAGTGAATAACTTAAATAATAATAATATTCTTTTAAATTTTAAAGAATATTTTGGTAAAGTTGAACAATTTTATTGTCAGGAACATTTGTTCAAACAATCTGTCTGCCAATAGTAAGAACCCCGATCATCTTATTGGTTTTATTATTGTTATTTTTAATACATTCATTATTATTTTGTGTTATTATTAGTTGATAACACAAAAAAGAACAAGTTTGAACGCCGAAGAAGAGACAAATATGTAATGCATTTGTTAATTATTTGTTTACCCAATTATAAAATGTTTTTTATTCAATACAAGAAATCATTGTTGGATAACTAACTATTAATTCCTAGAAAGAAACGATTTTTTTGTAGTAAATAGTTATAATTGTATATGAAATGACAGAAATTTGTTTGAACAAATGTTGTTTGCAATTAAATTGTTTATTGTCATCGAAATTTCTTTAAAAAATATAGAAGTCAGTTATTTACAATTAATTACTTCCGCCTAATAACTAGATTATAATTTCGGGGTAAAAATGGTATTTTATTTGTGAATATGTATTTTTATATAAAATGATGAGAATTCGTTTGAACAATTGTCATTTGCGATAAAATTTTTAAGTATCATTGAACTGTTCTCGAAAATTCAAAAGTTCTTTATTGACAATTATTTATATCGAAAAGATCAAGTTTGTACCTCCAAAAACTTCCAAATAGTGCATTTGTTAATGAATGCCATTTAAACAATTATGCATTTACTTTCGATGAATCGACGAAAAATTCTTATTGTTTGTGAATTGTCCAAATCTAGTACGCATCAAGTGACGGATTCTCATGAAACCATTTTCATTCCCTCTTTTGTTCATGAAAAATTCAAGAAAATTTGAATATTATAAAAAAAATTGAAATCGAATAAATAAATTATTTAGATCGATTAAATTATTTACGATTAAGAGTATATTTTCTTTCAATTCTTTTTCAAGTTACCAGTTACAAATTTTCCAGGAAACTCTTAATTTTGTAATCCAAAAGAACGTATTATTCGTCCGAAAAGGCGATTGTGGATAAAAAACAAAAAATTTTTAGCAAGATAGATGATCTTTCATAAGAATAGTTAATTTTCCAACGAAAATGATCAATCTCTCTCAAACAAACCAAATTTAACAAAGAAGACCAAGTCCAAACTAAATAGTTGAATTTCCAATAAAAAAGGAATAACTCCCAACGTGAAAGTTCATTTTTAACCATAATAATACCTTCTCTGAAGAGAATGTAAAAATACTTCAGAAGCGAATAATTGAATTTTCAACCAATCAGTAGAATTTCTCACAGAACGGAATGGGATCGGAACAAAAAGATCAATGCTAGATTTTTCGGTTGAAAAATAACTCCAAAGGAAAACTTATCTCGTTCGGTTGACAATTCTATGCTTGGGTTGAAAATTTGACTATTTTGTTGAAATGGGACTATTTTGCTCAAAGACATATTTAATCAAAAATTCAACTTTTTTTTTCAAAAGTTGAACTCCTTTGTTGAATATTCAAACACCTGTTCGGAAATATATACTTTTTTATTAAAACTAGCTACGCCCTATGGCGGCGGCTTTACCGCCACGGAGTAACTATACTATTTATTGCTTATTTTAATGTCCTTTACTAGACTCTTCAAAAAATGTGTACAAAATTGTATGATGATCGGTTGAGTAGTTTACGCGTGAAAGCGTAACAAACAAACTGTTTACATTTCAGCTCCTGCAATTATAGTCTCAAGGCTATTGAAGGCCAAGCCTGAAACTGGACAGTAATCGAAGGAGCAGTGTATTATTTCGACAACGTTTGCTTTGATAGAACAATAATCCTGTTTAATAAATATCCATCTTTTCGATTGACAATCTAAGTATTTCATCAAAAAACTACTTTCTTCGGTGTAAAATTCAATCATATAGTTGTGAATCGATTTCTTTATAGAGAATTACAATTTTCGAGTTTTCTGGTCCTCTCTTCATCTCTCACATCCCTAATAATAATTATCATTTTGAAAATTATTATATTATAATCAACGTTCTCCAGTACGCTTGCTCATTCTTATTGCAAGCCACGCGAATTTCGTCATTTCACCAAGCATCTCCAGTCTATCTTCCTACTATGGGGTTTTTCTCGGGGCAGGGATAGGATTCTCGCTAAGCTTCCTAAGTTGAAAAATTTAATTTTCATCACTGTAAATCCAAATAAATGGAAGAAGATGGATGATATGAAGGAAAGTGGCGGAACAATCAAGAACTATTGACAAGGTGTCCGTTATCTCATGATTTGCG
Source organism: Neuroterus valhalla (assembly GCA_011762715.2). Taxonomy (NCBI): domain Eukaryota; kingdom Metazoa; phylum Arthropoda; class Insecta; order Hymenoptera; family Cynipidae; genus Neuroterus; species Neuroterus valhalla. Next base: position 9,339 of record WSXT02127537.1, read on the forward strand.
TCTACAAACATATAAGTACGATACACGTGCGACATATTTCGCAAAACGGTATGGCTATGAATATCCACTCTCGTGCATGATTCAGCCGCAATTTTCTCTTCCTCTCTCCTGGGACGGGACCTATCAGGGCATTCGGAACCAGGATAATTGTATCGCGCCATGTGCTGAACGATCTGTCTCTGTCGACCTTATCTCTACTCTAATTTCTTCATTCTTCGATAGGCTGTTCAAGGCACCCGTAAACACTGGCAGAAACATCCGAGGAGCAAACTGAAAACCATTTCTCATCCGTTGATGTAACTAGACTAGGAAGCAAGGCGCTACCTTTTATTCAAAAGATGGAACGATTCATGATCAGGAATATAGTATTCTTATGCAGGGTGACCAGACGTCCTTTTTTTACAAGGACATGTCTTTCTTTTTCGACTTTTATCCTTCCGTCCTTCTTCTTTGTCTGGTGTCCTTCTCTTCCAATATTTTCACGATGTTTCCGTTTTTATTACTGTGGGGACCCAAATTTTTTCACAGTTTCTTCGAGTAAAGCCTCAGGACGAGGGGAATAACGTCCGTCGTTTGACCGATGACAAAGTTACTTGGATTCCCTCATTGGTCACGACGTTTGCGTTTGCGCAGCACTTCTCTGATAGAAATTATACTTTCTGAAGCTGCGGTTTGACTCCAAGACTGTGTAGAAAGTCGAAAATCATACGGACCTTTTTTTCGAACGTGTATCGATGAAAGAGAGGTCCGCTGAATTTTTGACTCTGAAACGGCCCTAGACTCCTTCTGCTGATCTATATGAATTTGAATCATTCATTGGAGGAAAGTGGAATGATGTTGAATACTCTGAGAACTCTTACAATTTGTAGATTTTTTTTTTGCGGCAGATAAAAACATCGATTCTTATTCGGAACCTATCAAAATAGCGCAAAATTTTTTTGCCATTCCTAGGCATAACGCGAATCCTGAACTTATTTTTCAACTCATAAATGATCAGTGAAGCGACCAACGTAATTAGATGTCGTTCGGCATCATCATTTCTAGCTACCTCGAATCGCGGTAGTTAAAAATATTATTACTGATCATTCCAACTTTGAAAACCTTACACGTTCCAAATTTTACAAATATTTGAACAAAAAAGAAAACGCCGATTTGTTGAAAAAAATAGAGATTATCTATTGTTATTTGTTCAATTTACTTGTGTGAAACCATAATATTCTCTTTAATTTTCAAATAACGCGCTTAATCGGGCTAGGGGCGGGAAAACCTAATGGTGGGAAGTTGTCAGGAGTGGGGGGTTCTTTCTTTACCTACTTGGCCATCTGTTCACCCTGTTCTCATAAGACTTTGTACGGAATTTTATTCTTTACACTAGCCCCATGCAACGCCCCCACTTTTCTGTTTTCTTACGATCCGGAGGGGAAATGGCGGTGGAACTAATCCAACAGAT
>WSXT02127548.1:0-10787 GCA_011762715.2 Neuroterus valhalla
ACTTCTAGGTTTTATGAGACTATTTTGTGTATGAAAGTAAATTGATAACATTATGTTAGAAATTTCGGCAAAAGTAAAACAAAATTACATGATCAAAGTTTTGGAGGTTAGAAAATAAATATGCATCTTTAAATATTAAATATATTTTACTTATTTATGATAGATCTGTAATTCATTATTATAGTTACTATACTTATGTTTTTTATAAATTGAATATAATTTCTTCTACAAACATTTTTTCCACCTTTCTTCACAGAAAATTGTATTTAATAATAATTTCTCAATCGAAAAATTTACATCTGGCCTGGCTAACACAAAAATATGTTGATAATTTGATTAGTTAAATGGGTGGGTACAGCAGATTTCTTATTTAAGAATAGTAAACAGAATCTTCTGTTAGAACTGATCAAGATGACTTGAATGAGAATCTTAGATTAAAATTGTATTTTATCGAAAGTAATTTACTTGCTTTCATATTTGCTTATTATCCCTGTAGGAATAATATTGTAAATGAATTACCTAAATAACTTTGCACGACTTCCATTCATATTACATGTATTTTAGACAAAAATGCAATAAATACAACCGGAAATTTCAAGTAAGAATGTATTTTGTATTAATCTTAATAATAATACTCTTCTACAGGTATAATGGACAACCCTGAAAAATTGAAGATTATGAAAAACGCAATAGGAACTTATCCTAACTTCCCCCAGGATGGCATTACATTTAGGTAAAGTAAAAATAAATATCCTCGAAAAAATTGAATGATAAGCATTTATTCTTGCAACTTAAAATTTTAGCTAAATCTGATCTTTGCATTTTCAGAGACATATTTGGGATATTCCGAGACGTAAAAGCTTCGAGGGCTTTGAAAGATCTTATAATCGATCATGCTTCTTCTCTAGAAATCGACGTCGTAGTTGGTTTGGACTCTAGAGGATTTTTGCTGGGTCCCATAATCAGTATAGAACTCGGAATACCATTCTTCCCTATCAGGAAGAAAGGAAAACTTCCGGGTAAAGTTATAAAACAAAGCTATACCCTGGAGTATGGAGAGGTGGTTTTATTTTTTGGTTTCCTTCTTTATTTTATTTTCTCCTAGTTAAAAGAATAATTCATAACCACTCTTGCAAGATCATTTACAAATTTTCAATTTCATTTGTTCAGGATGTATTTGAAATTCAGACGGAAAATCTTAGCTCAGGGAAGAAAGCACTAATCGTTGATGATTTATTAGCAACAGGAGGTGAGAGTTTAAAGAGATGCTAGTTTGAAAATAATCTGACAATTACTCACTTTTTCTTCTACCATTTTTTTAAATTCCAGGTTCAATGGCAGGGGCGGTTTCACTACTGAAAAAAACAGGTGTCACAGTTGTCGAGTGTCTAGCAGTAATTGAGCTTACGTCTCTAAATGGTCGTTCCAAATTGGACGTTCCTATACACTCTTTAATTCAATATGAATGATTCAAAATTTGAATGCATAGAACGGAAAAAGTGATTCAGAAGTTTCCAGTATCTCAAAATGCAACATTCCGAAGACCCTTAACAGAAAATTTTGTATTTTTATACTGTAAATATGTATGATTCACGTAGAGAATTTTAGATTTTTATGTATTCGACTGTTAATCTCAGTTTTAATAAAAAAAAAATTGGGAGAATTTTCAATGTCTTCATATGTATTGAAAAACTTTTGGCAATGCCTAATGATTTCAAAGCATTCACAATCTTTTCGAAATTTGTATAGCCTCGTTTCTTTTCAGAGTTTTGACATGCCTTTGAATTAATAGATACTATTTGGAGATACTTATTTCAAAGCATTCGCATGTGAAACTTGGTTGCTATACATTTTCGAGGGTCCTTTTGGTAGAAATAAGCATGATGTTTCAATAATATCAGATAATTATGTGCAAAATATTTATTTTCAATTATCTTATATTCTTACATATAACTTCACAAAATCTGTTGCTCCAAAAAATATGTGCAGATCGCATAAAGTTAGTATAAAATTTTCAGTTCTGTTTTTTGACATTGTTCACATATTCGGAGGCCAATTTCTTCTCTGTACAGGGTATAAAAAAAGTGTTCCTTGTTATTTATCCAATTTTCAATAATTATGATTACTGGCATATTTTATACTTAAATATTTCTAAGTCTTCTTCCTAATGGTTTATTGTGAACATTTCTTTTAGAAGTTTTCAATTTCAAGCTCCCTAATAAATCATTTACTTCGGATTCTAATGTTTGAACCTGATTTCGTAATCTTTCACACTTCTCTTGATTACCTGGCTCTCTTGTATCAACATCAGATCCACGATTTCTGTTGTCCATTTCCAAATTCTGAAGTCCGAAATGTTTGTTTCTCTGAAAATCGCATTGGATATTTTTTCGAGATGTATACAAGTAGCGCTGATGGTCACGTACTTGTTTTTCTAAACACTTTTCGACTTCTGCGAAAAATGAATGGATATTAGAATAGTTCTGTAAGATAAAAATGGAGTAAATTTGATAGTAAATTGTTTTACCTTTGAGTCTAGACCGGTGAACTTGTTCTACAAATTTTTTGGCTTCAGAACGAAGTCTCTTCTCTTCAGCTAATCGCATTGCTTCCATTCTGGATTCTTCTGAAATCTGCTCTTCTTCTTGCAGGTATTTTATATTATCTGTACTTAATACTATTCTTGGATATTCTTCTTGAAGGAATTGAGGATAAGGTCCTTCAGGAGGCAGTATAAGCATTTTATTTCTGGAAAAATTATCTCCATTTCAAATTGAAACTTATTAAGAAAATGAGAAAAAAAAGAGACGAACGGCGAAGATAAAAAAATATATTCAAAAATAAAACACACCTAATATAACGACTAGGATGCGCTCTATTAGAAATTCGTTGCTCCAGTCGATGTGCTACTCTTAATAAATCCTTAACTCGAACATGTCCTTGAGTGCTGTAAAATCTCTGAAATTCCTCTGGAGATTTGAGACTTGAAATTATGGTTTCCCTAGCACAAATACTGTAAGCGAGTGTGCACATCAGCAAAAGCGATGGTTTGCAATAGGAGAGCAAATGGTCCCATAGGATTAGCCATTCGTCTGCAGAAAGTACTTCACTCAAAGTGGTTTGGAGAAGAGGCCAAGCATATTCAGTGGAAGTGATTTTTCTCTCGCAAAAGACGTTCAGCAGAGTTGGGTCTGTTTCCAAGAGAATGTTCTCAATAATTGCCAGGATATTCAAAGGCGGAAGAGGATGATATTCAAACCACTTTTGACAGTAGTTCAGCAGAATAGAGAGAATTGCTTCGAAGGCGAGAACTGGATCTTTCTGAAAAACGACAGTGAAAGGAAACACCAGTCCCGGCAAAATGGTGCTGCTTGCCAAAAAAGGACACCACTGAAGAAGTTTCTCCAAAGTTATCGACAGTAAAGAAGCTTTGCTCTTATCAGAAAGAGGATAGTCTTTCAGTAATTCCACTGCAACATTTTCAGAAACTTTATTACCCAGAGAAACATAAGCTTGTCGATTAGCTGGCAATTGCAGAACAGTCGCCCAAACTAAAATTCTATGTTTTTCAGGATATTCTCCAAATTCTTTCAGTATTGGCAACAATCTCTCCAACTTCAATTCCTCCTTTACACTTTCTTTGATACAATGCAAATGATCAGTTACGAGATGAGCTCTTAATTTACCAGAGTCCTTCGCTTTCACAATCTCCTTCCTCTTAACATTGACAATTCTCTCCAAATTCGTCAAAACTAAAATCCCTTCTTGATCCACATGAGCTGCGAATTTTCCAGAATAAGAAACCGTGATTCGTTTTATTCCATGCAAGATGCCACAGCAATTTCTAACGAAATTCGAAGACATCAGATCCAGAAATTTCAGATTACAGTCTGAAGATAAAACTGCAACAACTTTATTTGCTCCACCATCAAGTGGTTGTGGAACGATTGCGAGTTGTTTTGCTCCAGGAAGTTCTTTCAAATTCAAGCTTTTTAGTAGATTCCAATCATAGGTATTAAAAACGAGAATTTTATTTTGGATCCCTGCGATAATCAAGGCTCTGCCATCCCTTGTGAATACAAAATCTTTAACGTTGCGGAATCCGAAATTTTTTGCGTTCACTTTAAAATCATTTCCAAAATGTTGGAAAGTCCAGGCTTGAATAACATCGTTTGGATAAAGGACAGCGATCAATCCTTGGCTTGAAAACGAAGCTTTTTTTAGGCACATGCGATCTGTATTGAGTCTTAATTGATGAATTTTACAATAGCATCTAAGATCCCATATTATTGCTTCCTTAGAAGAAGAAGTAAGACAATAATGCTTGTAAAAAGATATAGTAGTGGGTGGCACTGTGTGACCAACAAGCAGGCAGAAATTTCTGAGAGAATCTAGCCGCAAAACTTTAACATCTGATGAATTAAGTCCTGCGAGAAGTTCATTTTTATTAAAGGGATTGAAGGCGACGAACGTGCAGGAACCAATCGATCCTAATTTTTGATAAGAAGGAGTTTCGTACGCTAATTCGATGTAGTAGACGTTCCCTTTTGAATCGACTGCGATCAAAGTTTCTTCGTCCTCACTGAATGCTAAATGGGCCAAATTTATTCTTATTGTAGAGCAAGAGCCTTTTTTCAGGTTTGTCTCAAGTTTGTGGTGATTTCCACAAGCATATTTTTCTAAATCTCTCCACTTTTCGTCACTCATTGTGCCGAGAATGCTTGTAGAGGTGAGGTTAACCGCCAGGAAACAGCAAATGCATCACATAAACTCAGAAAATGTAAAGATTTCCAATATATGCAAGCTTTTTATTGATACTGTTCCGTAATTTGAGCACATTGCGAAGTTCCTTTTATTTTTGTATGAAAATCTAGACACTTGCACCACTTTTTGACAGTTTGTGTAGTTACAGTTTGCCCATCTGTCAAAAATGACAGTGCCGTACAGAGACAGATGAGAGCCTTGAGTTAAATTTTTTTTTTATTCAAAAATTAAAAAAATAAAATAAAATTGCTTATTTTTCTGACTGGAGGATCAAAAATGTTATAAACAACATTCTCCGAAAGTATTTTCATTTAACCTCCTTTACAAATAATGTAGAATTTCTTTGTGACCCAGATAAGTGGATTAAAGTTTCAATACTTCCAGTACACGTTACCCCGAAGTTTTGAAAAATTCTTTCAGCTAAAATTTGAGATATTTATATTTTGAAATAGCTAAATATGAATATTTCTTCATAATCTCGCGTTTTGAACAAATTCCTGAGCTTCTTCTTTTCAAACTTTTTCAAGTTTATCAATAAAGGATATAATTTTCATCTTATAAATAAGAATCGGAATGGATTTATTAGACTATTTCTTAAAGTAAAGAGAAGTAGAGAAAAGAAAACAAGGTCTGGTACCCAAAGTTATTTTATGGATTCATTTTTGCAAACACTAACGTTTCCGAATTTACAATAATATGTATAATCGAGTGTGCCCAGGAAATAAATCGATAACATGATGGATAGGTTTTATTTGTGGAATTTAATACAATATGATGTAAAAATGCATAAAATTCTTGAACCATTTTTGTAACCACTTTGATGACCAAACTTATCCATTATAAGAAACAAACCAAAACTTTGCCAGTCGAGTGGCAAATGATTCCAGAGATGGGACTTTTGTTCTTAATACCTTAATTATTAAACAAGTAATAAAAATATACATGACATAAATGCATTAAAGCATATTTTGCCTAATTATAAAACCGCCTGCTTTTAACGGAAATAATTTTTAAGCAAAAAAGTTGGAGACTGAAAACGTAGATCTTGAACAAAAATTATCTTATGAACTTTATATCATCTCAAAGTGCGATTTAAATCGCTTATTTGTGTTCTTGATGTAACCTCACAATAAATTGATAGTACAACATAATGTTGAAATTTTTCGCAAAATATGACCTAATATTAATAATGAAGAACAATAGCACGGTGGAAACAAATACTGCAATTTATATAACAGTAACAAATAAGAGTAAAGTTTTATGATTAATTTGTGTGTTCGGAATTTTTCAGGAGTCACTGAGCTCTTCGGATGACTGAACTTCAGTTATTTTCTCCAGGCCAGAAATTAAAGCGCATTGTTAAGATCAACTCGAGGTCTCTTACTGCGGTTGTTCGTTCCGTCTTCTTGTAGGTCTGCATTTGCTGACAGGAGTTCCCTTTTTCTCCCCGAGTTCTATAATATTACAAATTGTATCATATTTTAGACCTCTAATTTATATTAGTTGGAGCAATTCTACAAATATATTTCAATTGAATTCTATTTTTACAGGAACAACAAAGAGAAGAAGTAAGGCTCACTTATTTGAGAAAACAATTCTCGCCCTGCATTATTACTTAAAAAACTCCTTTTCTAGCAAAAGTAGACTACAAGCTCTATTGTTTTATTAATTTTTTTCGGATAAAAATAGAATTATTTATTGTTACCTTTTTATCCCACTGTTGGTGCAAATACCTCAGAAGAATGGTAGTTTTTTCGGTAACAATAACTATAAATTGAATAAAAGTATATGAGTCATAAAACAATCTTATTCAAGATAATATTAGAAATCTTGATAAATGTTTACAAACTGTTTTATTAAAAATAAAAAAATTAAGTTCTACCGAATATAATGAGTTTTCCATGTAAAACTAATTGCGGAATTTTTTTCTGAATTAAGAGGTAATAATTTGAATTCTCTATTCGATAGTAAGGAGGGAAAAAATCATGAATACAGCCCAAATTTATAAATACTCTATTCAATAAGAAAAACTCTATTGAAATTTGAATTCTATTATTATCGAATAATTTGACGATTTGTTAATTACCTTGTTCCGAAGGATACTCCTTCGTTGGCAGGTAAACGGAAGGTCTTTTAATACATGTCCGATTGTTACTGTCGGTGTGAAAATTTGCAAAATTGTTTTCATCATGCGAGGGTAAACCCTTCAAAAACTCTGCTACAGACTGTAATAATAACATAAAAATATCAGATTGCTCAAATGGAAGTGCAAAAAATGTAAAATTTCCGCTTGGTGATTCGATTTCATAGGAGGCAAAACAGTAAAAACGAATAAGGCCCAATATTTGTATAATTTTCAGCCAATTTTCGAAATTTTTTAGACATTATGTCCATTGAATTTTATTTTAGATCAAAGTGTAGAAGGAGTTAAGAAAACGGGAACCAAAAATATCTTTTCTATTTTGAAACAGGAGAAAATACGCATTAATTTATTTGAAATCTGGTAGTAATGCTCGTAGTGACTAATAAACCATGTTTAAATAAAATCATTGAGGGCGTTGAGAGTGGAAAGTAAATTAATGATTTTGTCTCCAGCTTCCTATTTGCTCAGCAAGGTCGGTTTTGCAGATTTAGAATAATAAACTTTACCTAATGGTACAAATCTACACAATAAACTCTAAATAGAATTTCCAGGCCCATATTTTCCTATCGAGGAAAAATATTTGCTCCGAAAGAATGTGAAATTATAACCTAAATGTCAAAAATGTTTTGTGGAGTTTAACAAAAAAATGCACTTACCATTGTACAAATATGCTCTAAATGGTGCTAGAAGATCAAAAATAGTTTAAGCACTTCTGGACCGAGTTTTTTTGCAACTTTGGAGTCAATATTGGACCAAAATTATAATATAAGACAATTATTTACAAAGCGAGAACTGTCCTCATATTTTGGTCAAAAGACAGATTGAAACTGGCATATGGCGGCTCTATTTTCTGCGTCTAAACTTGTTGTTGGATTGGACGCTGTGATGTTTGATTCACCAATCATGTTGAAGATTGAAGCGCCGTCTGCCGACTGATTTTGAAAATGTCAGTAGGCAGATATCAACTTTCAATTATTTATTGTTCTCCCGCAATTAATAAAAATAATCAAATTTAATAAAATTATAAATTGGATCACTGGATTCATATTAAAAATTAGTTAGAAGGTTTCGTACCTTTCAAACAACCTATCTCATCCGATTTTGTTCACCCTAACCGATATCACTCTTATTTCTTAATTTTACTTTGATTGTTGATGGGGGTTTAAGAAAAAGTTGTTGTCATGTACGAATGCAAGAAATACTGACGTCAGTTTTTATTTATTTCTTAGTATTACTAGAGTTTTGCAGGTTTTTGTTCTATGTTTATTCAAATTCTTCTATAAATAATTGAAACGTTGGAAATCATAGGGAAATCATCGGAAAGCTTTTGGAAACGTTGTAATCGATTATATACACATGAACCGCGTACACGTATTAATTAAAAAATCAATTATGAATCTAGAAAGGTTTGATAATAAGGCACCGAAATTCCGAACCTCCAAACCCTCTTTCTTGATTTCATATTTTCTCCTTCATTTTGTACAAACTTCAAATAGAATTAAAAAATAATGGACTACGTTCAATAGAATCTCTCTTCCTCTGTTTTTCTAGAAAACGTATTTACTTTAAAATTTATGAAACTTAACAGCATTTTCTATATCTTATTGTGCTTGTAATTTACTCATGATTTATTCTAAGTCTAATTTAATCTAAAATTCTATCTAAATTTCCATCTAAATCTAAATTTAATCTAAGTTAATTATTACATTTACCTGGTTTCTATTTCATATATTTCATCTTAGACAATTTCAGAACTCAAATACCAATTATATATAACAAATCTGTAACATATCTAGAACGCTGTGACCAGGGGCGAACGCAGGAAATTTTTCGGGGGGAGTTTTACTAAAAAATTTTTTTGACACCATTCCGTCGTTAAAACGTATGAATTCGATGTTCAGATTTCCAGACATTTCGCCACTGGCTGTGACGTGACAAACGACCTGTAGAGACATTACGCTAGTACGATTCTCTCTTCCCGTCATATAAGTTATAAAAATAGGTGATATCAGGCGCGGATCCAGGGGGGGGGGTGTTTAGGGGTTCAAACCCACCCTGAAAATTTTGACATTAAACATTTCAGGTTTCAGGTTAGCGCGGTTAAGATGTGCATGAGGTGTACTTTCCTCTCTCACCCCCCCCCCCATATTTTTCTGGATCCGCCCCTGATTCAAAAAATTTATCCAAATTGTTTGAAGTAGTTCCAAGGAATTCAAAATAATTCATGCGACTGCGGGGAAGTCCGAAAAATAATTCAAAGCAGAAAAAATTTAAAGGAATTCGAAACCATTGAAATAAATTCAAGATAATTTAGAAGAATCGAAAATGATTCAGCGTGATCCGAAAGTAATCAAAATAATTCAGAAGAATTCAAAATATTTCTACTGATTTCGGGATAATTTAATAAATTGCAAGAAGAATCCATCGAGTTCGGTGGAATTCACAGGGATTGCGGAGATTGCAAAATAATTCTGTAAAATTCAGGAGAATTCGTAAGAATTTCGAATGAGTCACAGGAATTAAAATATTGAGAAGGATTCGGAGGAATCTCGAAGAATTCAAAATAATTCAACAGAATTATCCAAATTTATCCAAAGTTATAGTTAGTTACCTTCAACAATCTCTGCTGCTGTGTAATGACAACATCATAACGAGACGAACTTTATATCACACTAATAATATTTTTATTCCATTAAGCCAGATACCTTTTGGGGTAAGCTTAACTCGTTTACGTTTTATCATTTTAAACGAATTATTATAGGTTATTTTTACACTGAGAAAGGCACCAACCCGCTGCGGCAAAAATGAATACCGTTTGCGATTCGTTCTAGAACCTTTCAGTAACAAATGTTTGGTAACAGATTCTAGATTGAACTTGGAACAAGTGTTGCAGATCATCTGTGATTGGTCAGTTCTCGAACAATATAATTGCAACTGTTCTGGAACAGTTAGTAATCTTTGTTCCTGATTTGTAATAGAACGCACTTGTAACAGTGTTCTAGATCTCCAATATAACACCGTTACGGCACAGTTCTAGAACAAATTTGGAACAAGTGTTATAGAACGTCTGTGATCGATTTGTTCTAGAACAGTTCCATAGCAACTGTTACAGAACGCTGCTGTCTCATAGTTCTAGAACAGTTTTATCTCAATTTTGTCACATTGTTCTAGAATACTGTTATCTTTTTGTTCTAGAACAATTCTTTTACCATCTTATACAACTGTTATAGAAAACCGTTCCTTTTTTGATCTAGAACAGTTATGAAACGTCTTATTTATAATAATAATCATTATTATTATTAGTATTATAACATTAAGCCAAATCCCTTTCGGGGTAAGCGTAACTCGTCTGGTTCCAGCCTCGTTGTACTACTGGAGAATGAGGAATTAATATAGGTAAAGATTTGGAAGTGTAATTGACATGGGAAATTTCGAGCAAGGGATGTGTATGAGAAGGAGGCAGGGATAGATATTAGATTAGTCTTAGAATTTATTGCGTGTTTTTTGCGAACAGAAAAAAACTGATTTCTTTTTCAATCTAGATTCTTCAATCCAGAAGCTTCGCTTGGAACGCAGCATTTTTAGTAAACAGAGGCTTTAATTGAATTGTTTAGCAGAATGAATATACGCGAGGCTACTTCGGCAACATGAGAGGTAACGCCTGATAAAAAAAAACAATACACAGCAAAAATAAGTCCAGCCTATTTCTGCTTTCAAACGACATACTCGTCCTGTGCAACATCGCTCCGACACGGGTCGCTTCCTGATCCCTCTAGCAATCACCCCGTACAAAGAGTTCAAGCAGCCATTAAAATAATCCACTAAGCGATATCCTTACACGGGCCAATTAGTATCCGAAATCGTTCGTTTCAGGCTTCAC
>WSXT02127559.1:0-10787 GCA_011762715.2 Neuroterus valhalla
TAATAGGTCATGAGTTATGACCCCTCAAAGTTGACTGTTTTTGCCTATTTTTAGGGGCAAAAAAACAAGGTTTAATTCTTTCCAAATCAATCGTTCTACCTAAAGTTAACGTCAATGTTGATAAAAGATGAAATAGAGTGAACAAAAATCTGCGTAAATCCAAAAAAAAGAAAGTCTTCTAGACCCATTGGTTTAGGAAATGCAAGGTTTCAAAAATCCCCTCTTTTTAGGCCCTAATAGGTCACGAGATATGACCTTGCAATGTGCACTTTTTCTGCATAGTGGCACCTGAGTGTACCGTGAAGTAGAAGTACAGCCACATTTCGAAGTTTGTGTCCAAAGTAAGTGCATAAAACTTATTCTAGATACATAATACGTCTTTTGCTGTCAATAAACAAATAATTTTCCATAACAAAATTTCGCTGTAACAACTTTTGATTACTTTTTGGCCATTTTTTGTACTTTTGTGGCAAAAAAGTAATTTTATTTGTATGAAAATGTGTAATATATTTTTTATCAATAAATAAAATAATTTTTGAATATTTGTTTATAACAAGGTCCCAATATAACCGCTTCCGAGTATTTTTTAGTACTTTTGTGCATGATACTCAAAAACTACTAAAAATGGTTTAACACAAGATTTTGTTATAAACAATTCTTAATAAAATTATTTGTTTATTAATTAAAAGATATGTATCACATTTTCAGACAATTATGATTATTTTCTTGGCAAAAAAGTACTAAAGAAATACTCGGAAGCGGTTATAACAAGATTTTTTTATAAACATTTATTCAAAAATTATTAAAAATAATTTATTTAATGATAAACAAATATAATACACATTTCGCATCAATTACAATTACTTTTTTTTTTACAAAAGAACGAAAAAATGGCCAAAAATCAATCAAAAGTGGTGACAGCAAGACTTTTTTATAAACAATTATTTGTTTGGTAACGGGAAAAGACGTATTATGCATCTGAAATAAATTTTGCGCACTTACTTGGGACATAAACTTCGAAATGTGGCCGTACTTCCACTTTACGATACACTCGGGTACGTCTATGCAGAAAAAGTGCACTTTTTTTTCTTTTTTGAACTTATGCTAAATTGACTCTTCTTCTATTGTTTTTATACAAATTTTGTCGTGGGACTTACGGGAAACGAGGCATTTCCAAAAAACAAAACCTCTCCGTTTTTGGTGAAAAATGACTAAAAAAACGGAATTTTTGAAACCTCACAATTCCTAAACTAATAGGGCTAGAAGACCTTTTTTTTAAATGTACGCAGATTTTTGTTTACTCTATTTTATTCTTAAGCATCATCAACGTAAACTTTCTTTGAAACGATTTATTTCTAAAAAATCAGAACTTTTTTGTTTGCCCTTAAAAAAAGGCAAAAACAGTCAACTTTGAGGGGTCATAACTCATGACCTATTTTAGTTAGGAAATTGTTTTTTTTTTCGGAATCACAGGGAATTGAGTCTTCTTTAAATCACCTGTAGAACACTTATCTGTGAAGTAATTAGGAAGGAAGGTATAGAGTAGTTTTTGAGACTTAGCGATTTTCCGATGAAAATCCAAAAAATTGGGCAATTTTCAATGTATCATAACTCGGGACCGATTGAAGATAGCGGATTATTTTTGTAACAAAATTTTCTTATGATTTAGTTTTCTTTCTTTCGCTTGTTGGACATTTTGCTCTACGATGCAATGGGAATTACCTGTGTCCACCGTTTGTACTCAGCGTTGGAGAACGTCTAATTCAGTCGGATTCAAAGTAAATTCAGCCGAACGCAAGCAATGTTTAACAAAGTCCATACGGTACTACTTGAATTCAGAGTGAAACGCCCCTCGGGGGAATCAAAGATGAAAGAAGCACACAATCTTGCATTAATATTTGTATGGATGTAATAGGAGCGATCGAGCCAATTATTTTGGAATGTTTATTGATCGCAACCAATACTAAAAATTTCCTGTGGGTTACTCGTGACTAATTAAGGATCTATTTCATTCACTGCTTCATTGAGATCTTTCCCATTTTTCACAATCTACTTGTATACATAGATTTTGAAATGATTCCACAGGATCAACGAAATCTTTCAAATTTTCTAAGTTAATTTCAATGAATTCTGAATTCCTATAAATTTCACATAAATTCGTCAGAAGTCACGTTATGTTCTTATCAGTCTTATGCTTTATCTTTCTCAATTCTACTGAATAGAGGTGGATGTTATTCTTATTATTGCTAGACATTAGTCAATATTTATTACTTCTTCCGTTTAAGTTTTCTTGAGTGAACGTTACTAGATGAATGAGGCTTTGATAGCCCAGACGATTCCTCAAAATATGAAAAATTTTCGACAATCCTTGAAATCCTTGAGAATATTATGGAGTCCCCAGGTATCTCCTGAAATTTCTTCGATTATTTTGGAACCATTGTTAAATTTCAGTATCTTTCATATCTTCAAAATCTCTTGGTTTTTTTGATGATGCAATATTTTGGAATTTCCAGTACCTCCCCGATTTACTGAGAACTTTGAACAATTTCCCAAATCTTTGCGAATTCTCGCAAATCTTCTATAATCTCCTTAAATATTAATTAATCGCGATTCTTGGATAATTAACCAGGGATGTGTTTTTATTGATAATCAAATGTAGTATCAACTGAATCTGCACAAATAGCTGAGCCAACGGAAATGTATTATATTGTTTTGTAACTCTTGAAAGCTATAATTTACAAAACAATGTTCTTTCTTATATGATCGCATATCGCAAGTAAAATAAAGTTCGATATTTACTACTAAGAAGAAACCGAAAAATAATCTTGAATTAGGTAGCTGAAAATTTGTACATTTGAAATACACATAGAGTTAGGTAAAACGGAGGTTATTTCTGTCCATAAATGTTAAAATTGTACTTGGAATATTTGTTGACACGCTCTTCCTTTTATGGGTTTGAGAGTCTCTCTATTCCTTTGCACACCTCACCACTAAATCAAGGGTGAGGGGGACCTACAGTTCACGGTGGGTTCCGATCCACCAAGAGCAATAGCTTCTCAATACTTGGAGAACTTAAAGAACTCTAGAGGTACCGGGCTCACGACAGGGGCCTGCCGAAGCACTTTCAGAGTGCGAGGCGAGAATCGAACCCACAACCAGACAGTAGCGTGGGTCCAAAGCTCATGCCTTAGCCCCCACGACCAACTAACCATTCTTGTTAAAATTGTACTTAAAATTGTAGGGTTCTATTATTCTATTATATTTACCAATAGAATTGAGAATAACCGCGTAGGATGAGACTAGAGTGAAAGAAATCATCATATTTCTCAATAAGAAAAAAATATGATTGATTTCCTGATGGAGATTATATTAACAATAAATTCTATAAATATCCTGGTGCCCAATGAGGATTTATACTGAAGCTATTTTTGAATTCATCCCAGGCGTCAAGCTCGTTCTTGTGAGATATTAATATTTCATAATTCAGTTCTTGCGATATAAACTTTCTCAAATAATTCTTTTAATCTGATCTCATAATTTGGATTATCATCCACGCGGCGAGGGAATGATATCGTCAAATATTGGATTTCAGAACATTATGTGCAAATTCTGAATTAAATAACATACATTATCCCGCGGAGTAATTATTGTACGCAATCTTTTTATTACTTTAACACATTTTATCAAAAATTGGAATTAAAAAGTATGTGCTCCGAAAAACAAGAATATTTTCTACAAAATATGTAGGCAATGGAATTTTCCTTATGATCGTGACCGTAGGTCAACGCGTATCAAATCTCGATATGTTTTGTAATGTGATTTATCGATAACCTAAATAATCACTTTCGATAGAGACACAAGATGATGATTTTAGAAGCCATTTATGTACTACATAAGAAGTAACCCGAGAGGCACTAAGTGACCTCTGATGAATTCCCTTCCAAGGAAGAGATCATCAGAGATCAATTTGCAATCGAGGAGAACTTTTGAGGAGGTTCCTAATCCTGATCTTCAAATTTCTAGATATACCACTGTTGAGTACGCGAACGTATTCTTAGAACTTCAGGGAAATCAAAGGAGATCTTCGAATCCTATAGAATCAGAAATTGCTGTTGGCATTTTTTTTGGTCCTGTGAGGTGGTGCAACATTTTGACTTCGAGTTTACTACACGTGATTGCACATGCCTTCGGATTTTGAAACCTATCTATTCTGTACAGCTGTCTATTACACGTCCGAGCAGCCGCAAGCACTCGACATCAAATCATTAAAATTTACAATTAAATGTCGTTACTCAAAACTTGTAGGTTTGTGATTTCGGCACTCAGTGTGTCTGATGAACCAAATGACAAAATAGCCGACTGACTCATAGTAAACCATGTAAAGTATACACGAGTGTCTTGCTTGATGTTCATATAGTGACGGACGATGTCGTCTCTTTTCTGTCGGAGGAGTCGCTCAAACTATTGAGTTCTCTGACAGCAATTATTTGAAACTTTGCAAACTTTGCAAAGCGACTAGCCTGCGCAAGTCGGACGTAATCCATATATTCAGTATGTCCAACGACATGCATTGTTCTTTTTCTCATACGAGGTGCTTTTCTGATTCTTCATATACAGGTATGGTGTTGACTTCAATGAGAGGGTACATGAGAGGGCCAGGTTTGGGCCTGGTCATGAATGTTCCGTTCTCACAATCGGTAATTAGTCTTCGTGAAAAACATAAGTTGAATGTCTATCTAACTAATTGAATGGTCAATCTGAGAAGAAAGAATTCTACTAGGTTAAATTGAATTTTGGACCAAAGAATATGACAGTAAAAGAATGTAAATTTGCATTCGCTGATGATAAGGTCATCATAACAGAATGAGATGTAGATTAAAAGAGGATCATGATCAGACTAGATACCAGTATGAAGAATACAACTCTCAAGATTGTCTCGAATAAAAAAAGATTTGTTGCATTGGAAGGAAGTAGTAAAAGAACAGTGTGCAACGTTGCTTTTAATGAAGAATGTGCAGCAGAAGAAACATTTTTGACAAGGGTGGAAGCGATTTTCCAAAATGATTCAGTCGTGTTGGAAAAATGAATATGGAGCGATCAATAGAAGAAGTCTTTCTAGGTAAATTAAATAGAAGCATTTAAAGAAAAAGACCAAAAGAAGAATAGTTGGAATGTGCTATATCACTCGCTGGTAGGGAGTATGTTTTTTTGGTACACCTGTATTGCCCAGATCCACCAAACAAAGGTCTGTTGAAGATTCAGAAAAAGGAGGAGACTGTTATTGTTTGATTTTCTGTCCAAGATCGACTTTGAATAAGAACCTTCTGAGAATTCCAGCACGTAAAATTTCCAGCAGTAGGCGCTCTGCTGCCTGGAGCTCAGGCAGCTATGCGCGATGCAGTAAAAGAGTGTCAGGACGCAGTTCTGTTGCAGATTCAAGCATTCCCCGAATCATTTCTATATTATCATACCACTTCCAATGATTACCTTGGAGGTTCTAATGAGTGTGTAGAAGGTAACGTCATTTGCACTCACTGCTTGCCGGGGGACCAGTATCGGAGGTTGTAGTCCTCGGGCGATAGAAATTAGAAATCAAGTTTGAAACAGATTCAAAGCGACGACTGACAAGGCGAATGTGAACACTCAGGACCGTATGTATAGTCTCGTGAATACGTGCGTCGCAAGTCTCCAAATAAACAACTTCTAAACTACGCATTACAGTACTGCCTTTTCAAGGCTGGCAGGCTGTCTTGCTGTGTTGTGCGAGGCACGGGGGGAGAGACTAAATCACTCAAGCATGAACAGCTGAGAAACTGGCTCTCAGCCGATAGGCGCCCAGGCAAGCGGTGAGTGTATAATGCTTAGAGCATGTTTGTACCTAAGGGAGCTCCTGCATCGAACCTTGCAGATGTCAATGGATTTCTTATAACTTCGGAGGCCTCGGAGGGTGATCAACTTATGTTTCGATCGAGAGGAGTGGACCCAAATCTTTGATTCCTTAAATTGTTTTATTTCAGTTATTCACTGAAGTACCTCTACCTTGGGAATATCACGTAGTTGGAGCAATCTGACCTCTGTAAATAGATCGACGTCATGTCTGCGGAATAATGATATAAAGTACAGAATTATTTCAAACATTGAGTTCCTTCTCCATCCAGTCATCATCTTATTCAGAAGCAATACAGCTAAAAATCTTTTTAACTGTCTCCATGATTTTTAAAAAATCCGGAAATCTCAGTAAAGTTGATGAAGGCAGACTGTTAACTGTATTCTCTGAAGCTGAATAAAGAAGTGTATTTAAGGATGGAGAATAACAACGAAGGTTTAAAAACCTACCAATATACTTATTTCAGCATTCCATGTTGATGCCTCGGCACATGCTTTCCAGACAAAAGAGAAACTTGTCTGTGGGTATTAGAAGACATGGAAAGCTTTAGGTAGAAAAGAAAAAGAGAGCATCATTAACCTGACAGCAGCAATGGCCTGGTACAAAATAGAAAATTTTATATCTTGAGGAGTTTGATTAAAACCGAAATTGGGATAGAAAACCAAAATATCTCAAAGGGCCCCCGACGGCCTGGGAGAATTTCCTTTCAAGGTAAAAACTTTGGTCGGTACTACGTGGTAGATGTTTCCAAATGATTTGCCATGATAACCTCTAGGGCAATTTAAGTTGCTGGAAATCTCGATTGAAATGTACTCCCTTAACACTCGAAAACGTTCGAGCAGGTGAACCAGGATCTTTAGTCAAAAATTGAAACTCCTGTGAATCTCTAATAGTTTTATAATTGGTTTATATGTGATCAAAGTTATTACGCACTCCATATGGCTGACAGTGATGATATTTGCTCTCATTCTGATGCGGTGATCAGTAAGGTTCCCCAGGGCTCACTTCCCACCTTGAAAATGTTCGATGTGTTTACACACGACTTTTTGGCTCTTCCACAATACTATAGATGCTGCTTCTTTGCTGATGATAGAAGACCTACCTTTAAGGGCTACTTGGCAAACCTGGAAACCTAGATAAGTGGTCCAGGAAGACTGATTAGCATTCTTTACATCGAACCAACCTTGACGTGTATGGTGTTGCTATCAATTCATCTGTTTCGTAAATGATCTAAGTTTGATGAACAACCTCATAAACTTTCCAAACGTAATCTGTCGATGACCTAGATTTCTTCCAGAAAGATTTCTATTGAACTCTTGATCATCTATCTGTTGGACAGGTCAAAGGTTCATTGACATGTAGCGGGATGCTTTATTTCCACTGCCATTTGCACAACGTAATTTTACCCATATATTTTATATGGATGATTTTGAAAACGATGCTTCTGGAAAATAACGAATACTAATGCCTAGGAGCTATTATGTCCACCAAAGAAGAAAAAAAAGATTTCATAACGGAAGAACAGCGCGTCGTACTACCATTATTGGTCAAACTTTTGATATAATTTGAGGAGAAGTTCAACAAAACTAATCAATTGTATTTTGATATCCTTGTTTATTGGTTTTCTGCTCTATTGGAACATCAGTAAAATTATATTGATGTAAGTCTACATCAGTTTCTTTTTTTCAAAATTTGTTCGAAGCGAAATATATGCGAAATTTCTCTCCACATCACTTGACCTTCTCATTGCAATAACCAGTTTCTTTTTACATCTGATCCTATCATGCAGACTGAAAAATGTTTTAATCCAGATTGATGTTCTTGGTAATTGGAGAAGGATTGTAAAGAACTGTATTCACACTTTCAAACGTAATATTCTGAAATTTCTCGGAACTGAGTGACCAGGGCCTAATGGAGATTCTTTTGTTTCTTCTTCAGTCATGTATTCAACATCGCCGCTGTGCATGTTTATTTTTACTCGTACTCCATATGTCGTTCCTGTCCCGTATATTCCGCGAAGAACTGAGAATTTCTGAAATATTGCAAAAACGTCACCAGTTAATGTTGTTAACACTTTTTGTTCGTTGGTTGGCATGGGTCCAAATTGGAGAAGCGAGATTCCTGTTCTCACTCGAATCGGCCTATTAGAAGGGAAAATGTATCTACGAATTTCAAATACTCGGTGTGGATTCGTATTGGGGATAAGACGAATAAGTTGAATGTCGTCAGTTGCAGAAAACCTGACAGAATGCGACCTGAATCTGGTACGGAAGGGAGTCTCGGCAGCAGGGGGAAGCCTCACAGGAGACCTAGACCTTGATCTGACAGGTGCAGGTGATTTGACAGGTGAAGGTGATCTTTCAAAGAAATCATTAGATGAGTAACGAGGAACACCAGGAATAGGATCACCATTAGGTAAACACTCGAACTGTGAACTTGTATCTGCAAGAAGGAACAGAAGATTACATTCTTTATAGACCATACCATTAGACGCCTGCTCCGCTTCACAAGTAAACTGGTCCTTGTTCAAAAAGTGGACATGTCAGGGAAATCATGAGATGCGAAAAAAGTAACATTAAAAGTAAGGTCTAAATAAGGTTAGGACTTGAACTGTTTCCCTTTTACATCTAACCCTGGCCATTTTCATCCAAAAGCTACTCTTGCTTCCATACTTCTTCCTCCCCACTCGTCACCTGTACGCACTGCTTACACATGCGGCCGTCATTCCTTTTCCATATATCCATGCATTTCAAGTATTATCATCTCTATTACTTGAATATTTACATCTTCTCTTCGCCGTGGCCATTCTAAAACTTATCTCTTCTTTTCCTTTTTTCTGCTTTCCCAAGTACCTCAAGTAATCCAGTTGGCCCTTCCCCTCAACAAGCTTCTATCAGCTGTTGTACCTCAACACCAAATTTTTTAGCTATCTCTCCTCCTCTTGCTTTGCCTTTCCATTCTTCTTTCATCAGCCTTTCTCCTTCACTCACTTGCATATATCAAAGCGAGTGAAAGAAATATTTGAATTTTAGTGCTATCCCTACACTCTTTATCAATAATCTTTGAGGTGCACGCTTTAGTTATTCTGCTCCTTCTTTTTTGTGTTTGGACTTCTTCCCAATATCCATGATCTCCCCACTCTTTCAACCAAATGTTTTTGACTCTTCATTCCTGCACTTACATGTACAGTTTGGACTCACCCTCATTACACATCAAAGATATCATTAATGTACTATCCTCTCATGTTCTATTCATTCCTAAATCAATACTCTTGAACGCAACAATAATTGCTTGAGCACATCAGTTATCCACACTCTCATCCTTAGGTCATCCTCCAACCTTCTCTTTCCTAAACTTTACACTGACCTTATTTCTTACCTCGCAAATTACGATATCTTCCTTACTTGCAGCTCAGTTCTTCCCCTCGCTCTAAAACAAAAACTCAGGTAGCAGAACTCTCCAATCAACTTTACGTTCCCGATGATTAACTTCTATTTGTTCTTGACTCTATATCTCTTTTACTTCAAGACATTCTTTAGGCTCGGTCACATTCGCCGTGGAATCTCCTTCTCTTACATATACTTTGCTGGCTGTCATCATCAGACTTCTCCGTCTTTCATTATCCGCTCCAAGAACTTCATCATCTGCCTATGCTAGTGAATAGAATTTCCTTGCTCCTAACGAATCTCTCAATTCTTCTATTACCTCCATTCTCACCTCCAAGTCTATACTCCTGTTCAGAATTCTTTCCATATTTTTCTCCAATCTTTATCCTCATCTTAGTCCCGAACATATCTTTTCTTTTCCTCTGCATGAACACATTACCCTTTTTCGCTTCATTATGGAATTGCATGGTATTTTCCTGTTGATGGAGTCAAATGCTGGTTTGGAATCTACAATGAGTGCAATTTGTCCATTTTTCACCTGATTTAAGTACCCAGAAACTAGAAAACTGAGGAGTTCAATGTTTTTCTAAACTCCTCATACATTTCCCGAAATCTGTACGGTTGTAGGATATGCTCCCTTTTCCTTACAGTTCTCTCCGTAGTCTCTCTCTGAGCTTTATCATCTCAACAATTAGTACAACACTTCTATATTCATCAAACCTTTTCCCTTCTCGTTCCTCATCCAAAAGTATCACCAGTTCTGTCTGTAATTGCTTAAGCTACTCTCTACCCCCCCCCCCCCCAAAACCTCACTGCAAACTCTTCGCGTTTTTGCTCTCACTCTTTCGATACAATATTTCAGTGCTTTAATTTCAATGTTGTCGTCACCTGTAACCTCATATCTTTTTTGCTTTGCACTTGACACTTTTTCCTCTTCCAAAGTCACTACGTTACTGCTGTTGGAGCTTTGAAATCTGGAGAAATAATTTGAGATTCTTTGCGTTTTTCCTGTAATACTCTGGCAGTCCTTAGAACCTTTCAAATATTCTTGAGTCTTTAGGTATCTCATAAAGTTATTCGTAATTTTTTGAGACACTTTAAATCTCTCTCGTATCTCATGAATGATATAATCATCCATGTGTGAAGGAAATAATGCGTTCAAATGTTGAGTTTGTATACTTTGTTAAGAAATTTGGTACACATCTTATAACAACTTTTCATTAAGTAGTAATCGTATGCGGTTATTGTTAAATTTTCACTACGTGATCGTTCGAACTATGCATTTCGTACAGTCAGCTATTGATTTGTCTGTACGTCAGGTTTCTCAACCTATACTGGGAGAGGATCTCTCTCAGTGTCGCGGGATCTCACCTCTCTCTGTTTTCGTGCGCGCTGTTGCTGCAAGCGCCTTGCAGGATTAGGGCAGAGATAGCTGAGAGTAGACTGCGTCACTTGAAGGCCATTCTGTGTGTCGTGTGTCTTTGTTCAACTTCTTTCTCGATTAATAAATATAT
>WSXT02127570.1:0-10787 GCA_011762715.2 Neuroterus valhalla
AAAATTCTGATTTTCGTTTATATTTTTGAATTTTGAAAATGCCACAATTCTGACAATTTTGTTTTTATCAAAAGAAAATCATGAGGATGAATTGTTTCACTTTTTACCTACTACAAGAAATCATACTCACAATTTTTGAGTTTCGGAAAATAAAGTCCAAAAAAATTTTCAAAATGCTCCCACCTTTTTTATTTTTGATCCAAAATAGCTCGTCAACGAACTCGACTTGTCTTTTTTTCTTTTTTGAAAACGGAATAAAGCATCCATACTACATTCAGTTAAATTTTCACTACGATCGGAGGCCCAGAAGTTTTAAATAATCGAATTCGTTCAAATAATTGTTTATAAAAAAATGATGATTTTGCAACTATAATTCAGAAAAAGTTCTTATTGGAAAGAGAAAACGCTTCACAACTGCCATAAAAAATTTCATTCGATTAGTGCATACTAGTCGTAAGATAATAACTTTTCTATTAAAAGTTGCCGAAATCATTATTATTAAAATAAATGAAAACGGTGTTGTTCTTTGAAAAACGGTTCAAAGTATTTTTTTTATTTCTATTATGTACAGATTTTTCCAATTGTTGTCACTTTACAAAAAATCACAAAAATTTCATGGGCACAGTTCACGTGGCCTGACTCAAAGTAGTTCGGGACAGATGCCTGACAAGATACTGCCAGCGGAATAATCTACACACGTATTTTCCAGCTGATCCTAAAGTTCTTTTATTTTTATAATATTAACATGAAGAAGTTATTCTAATTGGAGCGAAAAAGGTAATACAATCATACGCCTAATGAGCCAAAGATGGACGCCAAATGTCAGTGTTATAAAAAGATATTGCATTTAATATTGATATTATTATTTAGATGTTTTCGAAAAATTAGAATAACTCTGGAAGCTTATTCAAAGATTAGTCTTCACATTATCTCCATGAATAAATGCAAAATAGTAGCAAAATTCCAGATAACTATTGTGCATATTACATAATTTAAAAAAATGATATTTGAAAAAGTATTATATTTTATGGAAATATCATAAATGGTGACTCAAAAAAAATTTTAGGTACTCACACATTTTTGAAATATTCTTTTGAAACCCTAGACTAAAATTCAGGAGAAAAATTCAAAAAATATTTTCAAAATTTAAAAACTTTAGCAACAGATCGAAAAATGTGTGTGTGTGTGTGTGTGTGTGTGTGTGTGTGTGTGTGTGTGTGTGTGATAAATTGCTGCCAGTAGTGTATTATATTTCATTCAGTAGAAAAAAAATTGTTCACCACATAGCCATAGTTCCAGCTGAAGCGTTAAAAACCTCTCGCCTGTTCTTTCCCTTCTCCTCTAAAATCAGCCTTTTCGCTCTTAGGTCCCTTTCTTCGGAGCGCGTCACATATATTCCTAACTTGTTTGAATATACATATTTAATGATCCCCTAACATATTCAAGCAATTTCGTTTATATTAGAATAAAATGGGAAAATAAAAAAATTTAACCTTTTGTTTTGTTGCTATAAAAGAAAATTGTTCTTTGTTTAGGTCAACATAACGTTAATTTTTATCGGACCCCAACACCACACTACAACATCAACGACGTCTTATCCTGTTCGACAACAGATTTTCTATCCTGGAAGTACTAAAATCGCACGTATATCTCCCCAGTATTTACGAGTTGCCCAGCCTTCAAGAAAGCCTAGTCCAGGGACTTTATTCAGTCTCTCTGGATCAAAAGCTTTCAACATTACTCGCAAGGGTGGCATAGTTTACGTGTCACATCCAAACCATCTTCAAACTCTACCATCTACATTTCTGTACGTATTATATTCTGAAAAATTCCAGAAATTAGTTCTAGAGTTCAAATAGCAATGAAAGTATTGAAATTAGAAGAACAGTTCTTATTTTTCTGTGAAGTCTAAATATTGGAAAAGATTTCAAATATTTATTTAATCAAAACTGTTTATGGATCATGGAGACGCTAACGATCAATTATAAAATTAATTAGGTGACTATAGCTTTACTGCTTAGTATATTCTTCAAAACTGCTATTAAAAAGAATAATAAAAATATTAATTTTCAATGTATATTTTGACTCAGCAGAATATTATTTATGAATTAAAAGTATCTATAAATAATTTAAAATACATTTATTTTATAGTTTGAAAATAGAATGGAGCACAGCAGATAATAGAGTCTCCTCTACTCAAATAACAATCCATCTAGTTGACATTAATACACCACAAAATGGTGAATCCTGTGGTCCAAATCAGTGGATGAATATTCATTCCTGTGCAAATGCAAAATCAAAGAATGAATGTGAAACTAGATGTGGAGTTGGTAGTGGTGTGCTCAGGTAAGAATTTATCTGATTTCGATTTTATGTTACTAATTAGAAATATATTAATTTTATCACTCACCTTCTATTGAAAAAAGTACTTAGAGTAAGATCACTTTCTCTTTTATAAATGAGCCTTATCCTGATAATCAAAATTATTTAGTATTTCTCGGAGTTGAATTCACCTCAAACATAAAATCATTCTTTTAAAGATAGCTTGTATGATAAAGGATGTTTCAAGCTTTAGAAAACAAAACCTTTTAACGAAAAATCTGAGATACTTTCTCTCTACCAGATTATTATATTGTACATTATATCAAATTCATTTGAACAAAGTTCTTTGCAGTCGACACTGATACATAACTGTGATGTAACTAGAACATGTTATGTAACTGGCAAGGAACATATTCAGAACAGGGGACACTAATGTCGACCCCAAATTGATGCAATAATTGAGGGGCCGGATGGAAAAAGGAGATATAGAATTATTTTGCTGGAGTAGAGAGTCCTCTAAGCTCCTGAAAATGAAGTCTTGAATTTCAATTTTTATAGTATATATCCTTAGTGAAAATTCAATTTCACGTCTTTTTCTCTTCATAAAAAAAAGTTGTAGCTTTCTTTTTTCTCGAATTATTTACGAAAAACTGTTTTTTTTTCTCTGATTGAAATATTTCGATTTTTTTCACGTCAACTCGCAGTGAAATGGAAAGTTTCTGATATTTTGTGATAAAACTTATCAGAAATATGTATTGTCATATCCTGCGACTGATGGCGTTAGCAAAACTTTGAAATATTCAATAAAAAAATTTTTAATAATTTTCTCCTAAGACGGTGCATAATTCGTGCACAAACAACTTCTAGCGTTTCGGGAGTCGTGCGAATTTTGAGCAAGCGGAAACTTTCAGCAAGAAAGTTGTTCAGAAAGGTTTAAGGAAGTTTTCTGAAAATTTCAGATCAATTGGAATAGTAGTTAACAAACTGTTGATGTTTTAATTTGCCGACACGATGGATTTTCTTCCGCGCAAACTACGCCCCTGTCATTAAAGCGCTACCCCAGCGTTAGGTGCAACTGTGACTCACAGCCCGTTGGGATTTTGTAATTAAAATACGAGGAATATGAAAAATCATGGTTTATAATTAATAGTTCTTCTTCTCTGATAAAAATATTTTAGTGTTGCCACTTCTAGGAGCATGAACTTCATAAAAGCCTGACAAATAAAGAATCTCTCTATATTTATTTTTTCCTTGTATTCGGCGTGTCCTTCGTCCGACCTATATTTTTAAATATACTTATACACGCGTTTTAGTTGTTTCTTTCCCAAAACCATGGTCGTATACACAGGTCTGGGCGCTCTCGTGGTGGGGGATGTTCCCTAACGTGAGCCAAAAAGTTTCGCAAACGGGCCACAGAGTGTAGCGGCGCATATGTCGAGTGCTTCAGGATATAAAAATCAAAACAAACCACAGTCGTCTAACCCACGGTCTAACCCAAGTGAACCAAAAATGTCTAAAGACGAAGTGTCAGCAAATTTCACACAATAATGAAAAACCTGCAAAATGCGTTGTTTGTTCTGTACCGGATTGTGAGACAAATAAGTCAAGATTCGAAGGCAAAAGATCAACTTTCAAAGTGCCGAGTGATCTTTTAGAAATTAGTTTCATAAAAATAATTGTGAATAATATAATTTCTTGCTTTATTTTAGTTTTATTGTTTTCAATGATTCATCCATATTTTTCCAACTACCAATTATATCTAGAACAAATTGATTTCTTGAGATTTGAATTTTAAATTGAACCGCCACTTTCATAACTCTACTATTACGCCACCACTGAAAGTGTCGATTTTCTGAATGAACCGGAAGCTTCAATAAAGGAACATCCCCCGCCAGGGGAGCCTCTGGACCTGTGTATACGTCTATACGACCGTGCCCAAAACTAAATGCATCATAGTAGTTCAGTCTCTTCCGATGAGCAGAGCGGATTATGATAAGTATACAAAATTATTTATAGTGAAGTCTTACAATTAAGAAATGAAAGATAATTTGAAACCAATGAATGGCAGAAAGCGAATGAAGCATCAAAGTTGGTGGAAAAGAATTGTTCCTAAATGTAACAAATGCGGTATGTAATAATTCATTTGTCAATTATTTCTTGCTTAGAATACAGATTTCCAGAAATTTCTGGGGGGGTTGAACCCCCAACCCCCCCCCCCCTGCGTTCGCCACTGGATGACAATAATAAATAGGTGAATTATTATTGTGTAGGAGAAAAATGTGAATCATAGAAAAAAATTATTATTTGATAAATATTATATTTTTGGTCTAAGTCAATTGACGATTCTATTGTCTCATCGGAAAAGGAATAAAGTTGGTTTATTTATTTGCAAATACGGAGAGATGTAACACAATTTATTATTATCCTCTGCACCGAAACATCAATGTATACATTAAAAACCACTGTTTTTAATTAACAAACAATGATTTGCGTATATAATGCGTTTTTATTCAAATAATCTTGACGGGCTGTGAGGCGCATTCATGTTTTTGTAACGCCATCGATCGCAGAATATGACAATACATATTTTTGATAAGTTTTATTACAAAATATCAAAGCTACAACTTTTTTTATGAGTAGGAAAAGATGTGAGAATAAATTTCCACTTAGAATATATATTTCAGAAATGAAAATTCAAGACTTCATTTTCAGGAGTATAGGGGCCTCCCCACTCCAGCAAAATATTTTTATATAAATCTATATATATTATATTGTGAAAATATTATTTTTTTTTACGTGAAATTCACAGAAGTGTTTCTTGGGTTTGATCTTCTAAATCTAGAATGCATTAAATGGAATTTCAAGTAATGCAAAGGAATTGTTATTGAGATTCTCTTTTTTAAAAATAGTCCTTTTTCAGAAATAATAGATACACTGGTGAATGTAGCTGGAGACTAAATAATGCAAACAACCCTGCGGCCACAATGACCGAAAGATACGAAACTTGCTCACCGGACTTGAATTTTTGTCCTGACCACATTTGTGACGAACTAGAAGTTCTCGATCCTCGAATTTGTCCCCAAGACTGCACAATCGAATGTAAGTCAAAATTTGTATAAAAATTACTGTATAAAGAAAATACTTCATGTTTTTTCTCTTTTATTTTATGATTATACTTGTCAGATGTTTCAATTTATCAGATCTATAAGTTCGACCGAATTAACATTCTGATTTAGGGTCGAATTTTTTCAAAATGGCATGCATGGATATTTTTTTCATTCTAGAATGATTTCTAATGCTGACCATTGAGCCAAGAATGGTCCAATACCGACAAAAATTGGTTTATCCACTGGTTCAAGATTGGCAACCAGTTTCGGTCCAACATCACCGAAAGCTTTCCGAATAATATTGCCAATTCTGAGAGTCCATTCTGAGAATTCGTGGTCCATGGCTGGTAAGCAAAACTAAACAATGATTTCAATAACATCGGCAATTAGTCCGGGCGCTGGCGGGGGTTGCCGTATGCCCTTTCATCTCTAGTCGCAGACTTTGTTTATTCTTATATTTTTTCGTGCGGAGAATCAATTTTTCAAGGTCTCCAAGCCCGAAAGCTTTCAGTTTTTTTGTTAATAACAATTTAATTGTTCAAATCAGTATAACTTGTTTTCTGCAGCATTTACGGAATAACTGATCAATGAGATTGATTGTAAATTTCATCACGAACATTTTCCTCTTTTATTTTTGAAAAAATCTCGATTAGAACAAAAGTTACGGGCAAATTAGTGCAAAAATATTGTAAATACGCGCTCTTTTCGCATTCAATCGATCATAATTTGGCTTGCACGATTGCTATTGAGGCTCTTGATGGCTCATTTCAAAAAATGTACTAATCGCTTCAATACGAGTCCTCGGTTATATATTTTCGAGCCCTAGAAACGATTTCACAGCCCTCCAAATCTGATATTTTTACCCAAAAATGACTGTGTCGATTGTTCATGTCCCTCCCGTTCAATGGATTCTAAGCAATATCGGAAAAATAGTCATCTAACATTATTCCTCAACAAAAAACGTAACTTCTTAGCAATCGCCGTTTTTGCGGCCAGTCAATTGAGGCTCCGATTTCAGAGTCGCGCTTGACGCGGGTGCCGTTTAGGAGCTTCAAAAAAGGGCCATTATTCAGCAACTACTCACTTCGGAAATCGCTGCGTGGGCTTAGAAGTTCCGTTCTTTGTTGAGGAATGATATGGAATGACTATTTTTCCGATATTGTTTAGAATTCATTGAATGAGAGACGCATGAACAATTGACCCTGTCATTCTTTGGTAAAAATATCAGCTTTAGAGGGCTGTGAAATTGTTTCTAGGGCTCGAAAATATATGACCGAGGGCTTATGTTGAAGCGATTGGTACCTCCTTTGAAATTAGCCATCAAGTGTCTCAATAGCAATCGTACAAGCCAAATTATGATCGATTGAAAGCAAAAAGAGCGCATATTCACAATATTTTTGCACTAATTTGTCCGTAACTTTTGTTCTAATCAAGATTTTTTCAAGAACAAAAGTGAAAAATGTTCGTAATGAAAATTGAAATCAATCCTCTCGATCAGAAATTCCGTAAATGTTGCGGACAACAAGTTATATTGATTTGAACAATTAAATTGTCAGTAACATAGAAACTGACGGGTGTTGGGCCTTGAGACCTTGAAAAATCGATTCTCCGCACCAAAAAATATTTTTTTTAAACAAAGTCTCCGACTGGACATAGAAGTGCATACGTCAACCCGCGCCAGCGCCCGGACTAAATCTTGGCGAGCACTCGTTTCATTCAATGGTCCATCGATATCAGCTAAGTTATAACCATGTTTTCGAAATCATTATGGGCAGAGTTGGCTACCAGCCATAGAACATTAGTAGCTGCCATCTTCTGGCATTAGCGCTATCATCCCAAGCTTTGGCCAGCGATGGCCAAAACTTTTCGGCCAACCTTGTGCCGACATTGGTCTCATTGGATCCCCAGCTTGGACCAAGCGCGGCCTAGTGGTTAATTTCATTTGTCATGACATTTTTTTGTTTCGTATGATTTCAAATGGAATGGCGCATGTCTCTCATTTTAAATTACATATTTTCTTATTTAAGCTCCTTTATGATCTGACGGAAGATCTGAAATACATAAATTCCGCAAATATTTATATAAAAGTAATGCGTGTCTTGGAAACATGCGGTAGGAGCGGAGTTTCGAATGTGTGCTAAGAAAAAGGACGTACTTGTATACGCATTTAAAACTCCGTTCCAACCGCATGTTTCAAAGACACGCATTACTTTTATATAATTATTTGAGGAACGTTTATATTCAGTATTTGTTAAGCGACGGAGAAGTAGACGCAAAAGCAGACAGATTTAACCGATTCAAACTTTGTTGTCAAGCTAATAACAAATAGGTATCAAATGTGTGAAAATTTGTTGAAAATTTCGTGGAATGCAAGAAGTTGAATTTTCGTTAAATCTATATGTCGTAAACGACGCTCGTAAAAAATGTAACCGGTGTCATGTATCCCTTGGTAAACAAGTTTTGAGCAGGGTTGTGGAAATTTGAACCGTTTTATAAGGTCAATGCTAGTCTGTGAGAGTATATTAGGATGGTTGCTTCTCTTTCATGGCACATTTACAATGCAATTTTCCACTAGCTTATGTACATTCAAAAATAATTCATAATTATCAG
Source organism: Neuroterus valhalla (assembly GCA_011762715.2). NCBI lineage: Eukaryota > Metazoa > Arthropoda > Insecta > Hymenoptera > Cynipidae > Neuroterus > Neuroterus valhalla. The sequence goes on from WSXT02127570.1 coordinate 8,040, forward strand.
TAAAATAAAACTTGAATCGCAAAAATCGGAACATTTTCACTTCCATTACAAAACGATATTTAAATAGCAAAAATCGCAAAAGTAGACCGATTTTTGCGATTCAAACTTCGTTGTAAAGCCTTATAACAATAACGTATCAAATGTTTGAACAATCGGTTGAAAAATTTGCGCAATTCAAGAACTCGCATTTTCGCGAAATCTATAGGCCACAAGGGATGCTCGTAAAAATTTCAACGGGTGTCATATATCCCACTCTAGACTAGACCCCAATGCTAGCGCTGCTTCAACGATGCTCGCAAAAATTTCAAGCGGTATCAGATTCTAAAGTCAATAACGCTTTTGGGTGCTGTCAGCGTAACGGTATTTTATGACCTCACAGCGTAACGTCCGAGGTGACGTCATATTCATGACGTCACAGCGTAACGGTACCAAAATAGTTTCATGAATTAGATTCCTGCCCACGAAATCTCTCTACCCTCGTTTAAGGAACTTCGTTCCAAAAAGTCCTGATCACGACTGTTTTACTAAAAACTGTCTGTTTCCATCTTACAGCGGAAGTGCATTTCGCAGAAGTGAATAAGGGTGGTCGAGGAATACGAAGCGGCTTGGGGATTTGCTGGTGCAATGACATGGTTCAATGCACCTGCGGCTCCTTTCCCAAAGCCACCAAAGGAAATGGAGGCCGAGGCGGAAGTGGTGGCGGGAAAGAGGAAAAAGAGGGCCCCAAGCATAAGAAGGATCGTGATACAACGCCTGTTGTTTCGGACGCTCGGAAAGGTGAGTCGCAAGAAAATCTGACTTTCTCTGAAACTTTAATTGAAATCTCAACGCTGAAAAACAGATAAATAATAACGAATATCAAAATAATTTTCCCATGTACGCTGCACCACGATTTATTCGTTCCATCATTCATAATCTTTCAATATTTAGTTTTTATCAAACATCAGAATACCCAAACTTCGGAATATTCGATTTCAAATCGAGAAAAGTTCTCTTCAAAAATAAAAACATAAATAATTATTTATTATTACAAGTTATGAGTTTGAAAGAAAATATTTGAAATCAAATTTTTGCAGCTTCAAATGGTCCTTGTGGTCCAACATGTCTGATTGGGGTTGTGGGCTCAAGCTTTTTCGTCCTAATCATAATCGTTGGGTCTTTTGTGATGTGGAGGTACAGGTGAGTTTAATCAAATCAATATATCTCTCTCTATGATCTGCCATTTGGATGCATTTTTCTCGGATTTGTCTTTTCAACTTTGGTTACGTTTTTTTTTCCATTTATTTACCTTAGTTGTTCTTTTCTTTAATATTGGTCTCCTACCATTTTTTCTTGAATTTTGCTCCTTATCTATTTTTCATTGAATGCTGGTCAATATTTATTTTTGTGTCACAATTTATCTCCATTATCTTTTTCTTCAATATTGGTCTCATCTTTTCTTTCTTTAATAATCATATTATCATGTTGCACTTTTTCCTCAAAATTAATATCGAACCGTTTGTTATTGAAAAGTGTCCGTATCTATTGCTTCTAATACATTGTTCTCGATTTCTTTGTTCTTCAATATGTCATTCTCGTTCAATATTTCTTCCCTGTTGTCTGCATCGATTTTTATCTTTAATGTTGGTCGTAAACACTTTTTCCAGTAATAATCTATTCCACTTTTTTCTGATAATGCATCGGCTTCATCCATTTTGTCTGAACATAATATTGATTTATTCCTTCTCCGCGAAGACCACCCTAAATTGTTGTTTAGGAATTTTTTTACTGGTTGATATTTGGAATATAAAAAAAATTGAAAATATTCTGAAAGGGCCCTCTCTGAAAGGTATTTTATTTTACCTTGAAAGGGGGGTACTCTCATCAATGATGGTCTCTATACTCTTTTTCTTTCAATATTTAATTCATCTTTTCCCCATCACTGTTGATTCCATTACTGTACTCTACACATTTATTCGCGACTTGGAAATCCGTCGATGGACATTTTTTAGAATTTTTTTATTTTCATTCATTTTCATCCATTTTTCCAATTTTCTTGGTGTACAAGCTCCTTCTGTAAGGAAGCAAATTCATTCAATGATCATAAGAAAGCTCATATAAAATGAGAAAAAATAAATACGCAGCGGTATTTTCTTGAATTTCTCGTCTTGATCCACTTTTTCTTAATGATTGTATTGATTATGTATTTTATCTCATATTATTCAGATTTATTTATCCTTTACTCTTGGCCTGAAACCATTTTACAAGCTTTTATTTGACTCGGTGGGTGGGTATGTCAGGGTCAAATTTTGCATTCCAATTTTGACAAACTTCTACGTATCCAATCGATTTCAAATTTTATACACGTATGTATTTCCGCCGAAAATATAAAACTCTACCTAACCAAAGTTAGCCATCCCCTCTACTCCTAGTAATTCCTCCTCTACTGGTTTCTCATTCGTTTAGAAAACCCAAATATATCCATAACAGTATCTCTGAAAAGCTCCTGGGATTTAGAGTTCAATTTTGACATTTCTCCCTCCTCCACCCCTCCTCATGAAAGAAGAGAGTTAAAACTGACCACTTAGTTTTTTTTTAGTGTATTTTTATGAAAGCTAGTTTTTTAGAGACTTCTTCTATAATTTTATTTGATTGATGGTCTTAATCCATTATTTCTTGTTTACCAGAAGATTTCCGTTTAGCTGAACCGCTACGCGACGTAAACATTCGTTTAGCTGAACTCGGGAGAAATTCCCACCACTGTCCCCT